>CAUYQV010039836.1:0-37603 GCA_963574575.1 Galagoides demidoff | reverse complement strand
GGGCTGGGGATTCGAACCCGCCACCTTAGGTGTACGTGGCTGGTGCCTTAGCCGATTGAGCCACAGGTGCCGAGCTGGAATAAACTTCTTAAGAGGCAAGTGTGCTGTGTGCGAAGGTAACTCCAGAGCTCTGAACTGAGTGGCAGAAAGCCAAGAGGGTCAGAAGGCTCCTTTACAGACCCGGTAATGTGAGAGCTTAGGATAATTACAAGTGGCCTTCGTAGTCCTGAGAAGATGATTGATCAATGGATCTATTGAAAGAGCTAATAATTTTGAAGGAAAACAAACTGAATCTCTGTTGTACAGCGCGTAGTCATTTCTCATGGATTGAAGAGTCAACTATTAAACAAACACAAAAGACCCAGAGGGGAACCGTTGATAAGGAAGTAGCATTTGATCTCGAGATAGGGGAGGCATTTATAAGGCACATGCATGCAAATTTGACTTAAAAGTTTACACAAAAATAAAAGGCAAAGAAAGAACTTCTCTCTGGAACAGCTCTGAGGGGGTTACTGTTGTCCCGTTGCACTGATACATTTGGGGCTTCAGTGGCTTGTCTGTAGTCGCCACACAGAGCAAGCTCTGAACCTCAGCAGCCTGGCTCCAGGGCTCTTACCTACCACACACCGTTGCCTCCATCACAAAGAAAAGTAGGAATACTTGGTTAGAACAAAGAGCTTGCTACACAGGCGAGTCACAGAGGAGAAGAAACACAGACTTCTGATACACAAAAGCTTTGGTCTTCACTGGTGGTCAGGAGGGCACAACAAACCAGGATTGGATGTTTGGGAAAGTCTCCTATGACCCTCCTTTCTGCTCCGCGGTGGAGTCTGTTTCCTCCTGGACCATGCCCTGCTCATGTCCTGACTTTCTAATGAAGTGGAGCACCTTGAGGGACAAGGGCACCAAATGTGGTGCTAGCAGTTACCACAAGGAGCTTCACCACTCACGCTGGCACAAGCTGTGGTCAGGAAAGAAAAGAGCCCGTTTTCCTTTAACCTGGCATTTCTCCATCTCACTTGCACAGAATACACTTTGGGAAATGTTGGTTTTCTAGAGCAGTTCACAACCTACATATCACATAACCCCTGATTCTAGACACTTATTGACAATGGAACTGTATGATGTTAGCCAGGTTTTTTTTCATGGTGGGGTAGAAAGAAACATAACTTTCCTTGGAAATAAAAAGGTTTTTTTTGTTGTTGTTGTTATTGTTGTTGTTCAAATAGAGAACTACTTTAAAAAGTTTTTGGCTTTTCCAACAGGGAGCAAGGCAAGCGGGAAGAAAGTGCTATGTACGTTGAAAGTGGTGTCTTGGCAGATTTTTTTTTTTTTTTTTTTGAGACAGAGTCTCACTATGTTGCCCTCCATAGAGTGCAATGGCATCACAGCTCACAGCAACCTCAAACTCCTGGGCTTAAGCAATTCTCTTGCCTCAGCCTCCCAAGTAGCTGGGACTACAGGTGCTCGCTACAACACCTGGTTATTTTTGTTGTTGTTTTTGTAGTGGTTGTTTAGCAGGCACAGACTAGGTTCAAACTCGCCAGCCCCAGTGTATGTGACCAGCACCTTAACCACTGAGCTATGGGTGCTGAGCCTTCTTGGCAGGTCTTATCAGAAGTTAGGGAGCCTGGGGTGTAGCTTTGGGTCTGCTACCAACTTGCTTTGGGAAGGACAGGACCATGGGTCTTGAGCCTGGTAGTCTCTCAGAACCTGAGTTCTGTTGCCTAGAACTAAAAGAACATTACCATGGACATCCTTCCGTTGATGTCGCTACTTTCAGGATCCCCTTTTGCTCACAAAAGAGGCATCAATTTATCTCAGGTCTGTGACCGTGTACCTAGCCCCCTATGGTAAATACGCAGAGAGAACAGAGCAGGCAGAGGCCTCCAGCACACACCCCGGCCTGGTCTCACGCCTGGGTAGCTCACTTGAGTGGGAAGAAAAGGCTGCCTGAGACTTGACTCCTGGCTGGGTCACCTTCCAACTCTGAGATGTTGGGTGGGGATCTTCCCCTCATAGAATTCCCTCCTCTGTTAGAGGTGGGATCACTCACTGAATTCACGAGAGACTTGTGAGGACTCCAGGATGAACGTGTTGTGGTCACAGGTGCGTGGTAGACAGGCACCTAGTAGATGCCGGCTGGCAGTATTACTGCCTACATCGGCTTCCTAGGACCTGTTGGCTCACCCCTGGGTTCCACCAGCCCGCCCCAAAGCTGTGCTCTGACACCCCAGCAGCCTGCCAGGCTTTGTTTTCAGGGGAAACACAGTCTCGGTGTTGGCTTCCCCAGTGGGGTGTTTTATAAGGACTCAGCTAAGTGATGGTGGGAGGAGATTAGAAAGCCCTCCACTGAGGCCTTTTAGGTGATCAGGAAAACTGTCAAGGTGGGGTTTTCTGAAAGGGAAGCCAGGAAGCACCAGTGTCCTCAACCCAAAGCCAGTCGGGGGAGGTCAGAGACCAGGCTGAGGCTGGCTGGCTTTCATTCCACAAAGATGAGGGTAGTCTGACGCCAGCTTGGTGGTCTGCCCTGAAGGGTGGGCTCTTGGATGCCTACTACAGTTCTCTGGAGGTGGAACTGCCCACACTTACCATTGGGAAGCTCTTGGGGAGCTATGGGAGAAGCTAGACAGAGTAGGTGCTTGGACAGTTTGAGGAGGTAGGGAAGGGTCTGAGGTTGACCTCAGTGTACAGGAACGAGCCCCTGACCCTCACTCCTCAGTCATCCTCAGCCATCGAGTGTCTGGATCTCCAGCATCCCCTTTGGGTTGTCCTTCCCCAGCCTCCTGCTTTCTCGTGCCTGGGCCTCCTGTGGTCCACCCTACTGCCTTGTCAACTCTGCTCTTTTCTTGGAACCAGAGCTCTAGTCTCCCACACCACTGCCAGTGTAACCCCCACGCCCCCACCCCCGCCAAGCTTGAGGACTCCCAAGGCCACCTCCAAGAGCCTTTCACCGTCCCTAGTAATGGGCCTTTGGGCCTCTCCTGAGCCTGCATCTCCTGGTGAGGAGGCTGTTTGAACACCTCAGCTGCTCCTTCCTACCAGGCCAAGACCCCAAAGCAGAAAATGCCTGGGAGGCGCCGCTCCCTAGGAGAGAACCAAGGCTAGGACCAGAGAGCTGGCTTGTTTTGTACATTTCCTTGGAAACAGATGGTTGTTGAGTGCCCATCAACACCCCTTTTATTTGCCAGGCCAAAGAAGCTTGTTTCTGTATACTTGGGAATCAAGTTTCTATAAAATTCTTGGCTCCGTGTCTCCAGGCTATTAGTCTGAGATTAGGTGCCTGAAATGTCTGCTTAGGAGCATTGGAGTTGATGGTTGAGCACTGTGAATTCACGGGGCCCAAACCAGTGCAGCTGCCACCTTCCTATATCTCAGCTGTGTGACTGCTGAGCCTCGGCCGCCTGACCTGGAAGGTGGGTGTGACGACACTAACCTTAAGGACTGGAGGTCATGGATGTCAAGCTTGTAGCATTGGACATGTCTTGTAGCAGCCTCTGTGGGGTTCTGAGGTGACATTAGGTTTGCACAAAATACCCTGCTGGTCTTTGATAACTATGCCAGGCACTGATCTAGACCCTTTGCACACTTAAACTGCATAGCACAAGGTTGGTCTTCTGTCCCCATTTTACAGGGAGGAAACCGACAGTTGTCATGGGTTGGTCAGAGTCACAGCTGAGTAGTTAGTAGCAGAGTCGGGAACCACCCCAGGTCCAACTGACTCCAAAGCCCATCTCTGCCCTCCATGTTGTCTACCCACGGCTGCTCCAGGAATAGCTTTTTCCTTGTCACTGCAGGTCACCAGTGGACGGCTGACTCTGAATGCAGATATCATCACAATTATTAGTGCCGGCAAGAAGTTACTCAGTCTTCATAGAGGGTAGCTTTCCCCTTCCCACGTTGAGAGGGCATCCTGTTCTGGCCTCCCATCGTTAAAGATGAAATGCTGATGGAGATGGAAGCATCTGTGGTAATGAACATGTCACCCTGGCATCCCAGCTGCCACCATCAGCAGCAGCACCACTGGGGTGGGGGTGGGGCAGGGGCTCTAGTATACCCACAGATGTTGCATTGCTCTTATAAGGGAGTTTTGGGGCTTTAGCAGGGTTGCAGGGTGAAGAATGGTTCCGCCCACCTCCTCTTTTGGGTCAGTGGCCCTCATCGGGCCGGACACTTCTTGTTCACTAATCAGACGGTTGTGGTTGCCCTTTGCCACATCTGGGGCTGCCTTCCTGGGCCTGTCGGGCTCACAATTAAGGTTCATTAGAGCCCCTGTCAGTCACAGAGCACACAAAGCCTGCCCATGAGGGGCCTTGTGATGGGGCTGGTGGTTGGTTGTGCCTTCTCTGGCTGTCCAGCCCTGTGTTCCCCCATCCTCTGAAATTAGTCCTTTTGCAAATGATTGCTGGCTGGATTCTGGATGCCTTGTGTACAGGAGACGAGGTATGAGCTGCACTTGCAAAGTACAAACTTCTAGGTCCTCCTGGGCCTATTACCTCTCATGTAATCGAAACCTTCAAGCAAGCACCAGAATGGATGTTACAGATGCTGCCGGCAGGAGTTTAGCCCGACGGAGGCTTTGGAGCAAGCGTCTGACAGCAGGCCAGTCGGAGGAGATTTAATTATCGTTAATCTCTCTCTCCTTTCTTTTTGGAATGTACTGGGACTCTTAATTACTATTGACTGGAAGCTAAAATAACACTCCTAGTACAGAACAAAACCCTTTAGGAGATTTGCCCCAGGCTGGAAATGATTATCCTTCATCTAAGTGGATTTTTTCCCTCTTTCTGAACATGAGTTGGGAGTAGAGGAGATAATAGGAGCATGCACCAGGCATTTTAAGTTGGTTTAAAATTTCACCCACATTTTTATACTTGTCTCATTGACCTTACTACTTCCAAGCTGGGCCTGTTCGGGGAGCCACATCTCCAGGTATCCAGGTGTCCCATTCAGCAGGAGTTGGCCTAGAGCACTTCCTGTGAACTGAATGCTGTGGCTTTGCATCTCCCGCACTGAAGGGCCATCTGACTTCCAGGTACCAGTGGAATGTAATAATGCAATGCTCACCCATATCCCTAGACCCTGACACAGGGCCTGGGCATAGCTGACCTCAAATATTAGTTAGGAGACTGATAAATCCACTATCTCTGACCTCCGGGGGAAGAGGATTCCACATTAGACTTTCTAAGCTGTGACTCAGGAGACCTCCGCCCCGAGTTCTTGAGAGCTGGTGGTCCCAGCAGGTGGCATTCAGAACATGAACAGGCAGTAAATTATTGTGAGTCTTTAAGATGATGAGTTCGCTGCACCTGGGTGCACCCTGAGTGTATAGGTGACCCCGAGTGGGCTGCTGGCTCTAGGCCTCAATTTCCTCATCTGTGCAGCGGTGAGAATTACAGACTTAGCCCATTCTCAGAGGGCTGTTGCAAGTATTAAGGGAAATTTAGAGGGGAAACACTGGTGCCAGGCAGTGGTGACTGTGGGATGAGAGGGAAGTGGTGGCAGACTTCTTTTTCCTTAGGGCTTTGGTGACAACAGGAAGTGAATAGAGGAGAAATCCAGTGACAGGAGGGGCTCGACTCCATGCCCTCTCCCATCACTGCGGGGCTGTCCTTTTAGGGTGGATTGTGCACGCCTCTTGTCAGAAGTGGCCTCGGCTAGGTGGGTGAATGCCTCTTGATAAGGCTTTGTGAAGTCATGCCTTCTTCCAGCTGGGAGAGGGGCAGCGAGGCATGCTCAGATCTTGCCCTGACAAGTGGGCTTTAATGCCATTACTTCTAGTACTTCACCCCTTGAATCTTGACACTGCAGGTGTTAAGCAGGGCATGTGATGTGGAAGAACTGCAGCGGGTCAGAGAAGCCTGGGGTGCATCTTAGCTGCTGGAGGCTGGTGGAGACACAGTTCCCTTTGCTCAGAGTGGTTGCTTTTTAGCAAGAGTGCTGCCCACCCTGTGCAGCCTGTCCGAATCCTCATTTTAGAGCAGTTGGATGAACATTTATTGCTAATACTCCACCCTAATCATGGAGCATTATAACAGGCTCTAGACAGGTCTCCCTGCCTGCAATCCCTTATCTACCCCAACCACCGCTGTAGACAATCACCTTTCGAAAATGCACTTCTGATCTGCTTATGTGACTCCACACCAAGGCTAAGAGCTCTTGGTCTAGCCACACTTGCCCCACTACCTCCCCTTTCATGCCCCAGAGCCTGTACCCTGTTGTTAATCTTTACAATGTGCTGCCCTCTTCACTGGGGCACACGTGCACACCAGCTCCTCATCTTCCACACCTCTGTGTGGCCCTGCACAAAGCCACTCCCTCCCCGCCTTGCCCCTAGCACACCAATCGCTTGTGTCTTGGAGTTGCTTGATCAGGAGACTCAGTGGTTCTCTGAGAGCAGGGATCTTTTTTTTTTTTTTTTTTTTTTTTTTTTTACCTTCTAACTTTGTTGCCCTTGGGAGAGTGCATCATAGCTCACAGCAACCTCCAACTCTTGGGCTCAAGCAATTCTCTCACCTCAGCCTCCCGAGTAGCAGGGACTACAGGTACCCACCACAACGCCTGGTTATTTTTAGAAACAAGATCTTGCTCCGGCTCCAGCTGGTCTCAAACCTGTGAGTGCAGGCAGTCCACCTGCCCAGCCTCCCAGAGTGCTAGTATTACAGGTGTGAGCCACCGCACCCAGCCTGAGCCGGATCTTGTCTTCTTGCCTTTGTATCCCTATTGTCAAGCTCAGCGAGTGAAGGTCTGCTCAAATTCCCACTGAGTGTTGCGTCCTGGCTGAGCTGAGGCAGTGGGGTCAGAGTGACAAGGTAACAGTCTTTTTAAAGAGCTCATAGGCACAGGGGAGCCAGATACCCAGGTGGATAAAATAGAAAGTTTCCGAGAGTGAACAACACAGAGCTCTATGGAGGCACCATGGAAAGGAACCTAAGCCTGCCCTGGGGGCTGAATTTCAGGAAAGTTTCTTGGAGTAGGTGAAGTCTGAGACACAGCCAGGGTGACAAGAAGGGAGCTAGCTGGGGAGAGATGGGAGGTGGGGGAGCAGATGTGTTTCTGCCTGGATTCGAGCCTGTGAATTGGTGCCTTTGGGCTTTGGTTCAGGCCATGTAGGTCCCTTGCTAGAAAGCAGGTGATGGACACACAGTGTAGTTTTAGACACAGGCGTCTAAGGACAGAGTGTGATTGATATCTGCTGTTTAAGCTTATAGCTGAGAAATGTACCCTTGGAAGCCTGTTGGCCCAGGTACCTGCTTGCCCATGCCAGCCCTTGCCTGGGAAGCAGCGGCCTTGTTGGTTCTGTTGAGACAGAGTTCTTTATGGAGCTGCCAGTGCCACCGCCCTTGTCTTTGACTCTCGGAGAGCCTAAAAAACTTCCTGAATCAGCTGTGTGGGGGACACTGAGGAGTCCTGCGGCCTCCTTTGCAGCTCTGGTCTGGACAACTGCTGCTCCAGAGGACACCCAGAGTAAACTCTTGACTTTCCTGTTTTGCCTGGACGCCATGATTTTGCCAGAGAAGAACAGCAAAGAGTCTGTGCCTTTGTTCACATCCTGTCACCCTTACAACTTAAGATTTGGTAACTTGTAACTGCTGGAGGGTGCAGGGTATTCTCAAAAGTGGAGTTAAATACCCAGTTTTAAAAGTCTGTACTCCCAAACACATTGGACTTTGTGATATCCCAGAAAGAAAAGAATTGAAAGGGTGTCAGCTATTTGTGGAAAATCACTGCTTCCATTTCCACCCACCACCTGGGAGTCTAGGCCAATGCCCCTGTCCCCTGTGGAGCATGGGATGATATTTGTACATTATTACAGATCATCTTGCAGGATATTTTGGTCTCATTGGAAATACTCGTGAAAATGCCCAATGAAACAGGCAAGCAAGGGATTGTCTAGTTTCCCTTAGATCCTGCTTCTCTCTGCAGCACAAGGGTCGTGTTCCTGCCTGCTATCTGTGGGAAGCAGCCTGGCCTCTCTGGCGAGGTGGTGGTCCTCTGCTGCCTTTTAAGGGACCACCTGAGCCCTGAAGGTGGCAAGGGCAGGACTTCATTCTTGGCAAGAGTATCAAAACAGAGTTTGAACTTGTTGATCACCCCATTGGTTTCACATTCTTTCCATTCCAGAGACCAAGGGGAGATTTGTGATGCTCCCTGGGCTTTGCAAATCTTTCCCTAATTACAGGGCCTCCTGGCTGTGTGCATAGCTCTTCTGCCTCAAATCTCTGCCCTTTTGTGTTTGTGTTTAAAATTCCATCTTTCCAGAATGTTTGCCCACTCAGCAAGTCTCCTCAAAAGCCCCCACTGTTGTTTAGGGGAAGCTCCCCCCCCCCCACTTTTGGGTTTTTATTCTGTCCTTGTATAGGAAATTTAAGTCTCTTTGGGATTATTTGTGAAAATGTTTTTGGTCTTTTTTTTTTTTCTTTTCTTTTCTTTAACCATGCTGTGTGTATTAGAAAGTGGAACAGGGTACCCTGGCATCCATGCTATGTTAGCTGACACTTGAAGAGCCTTGAGACAAGTTACTACAGTTCCATTTTGGTTCTCCTGTGCTTCTGTTCAGTGGTTGGCAAGGCCAAAGAAGTACTTTAGGAAGGAATAGGCAATAGGTGAGGATGTGAGGGTACATAGTAGGAGGCTAAGCTCTCCAGAGATAAAGGAGAGCTTGTCAGCACGTCATCTGAAATACACAAAGACCCCTCACTTGGCCTTGCCCTCATAGAATTTTTTTGTACGAAAGTTGTCTTGCTCAGGTGGGGAACCTGTGGCCTTGGAGCCACATGTGACCTTCTGGATTATTCATTGTGACTTTTTGATTGAATCCAAACTTTACAGAATAAATCCTGTAAATAAAGGATTTCTTAGACGTTAGCGCCTTCATTTCAGAAATTTTATGGACTCCTGTTACTGCTCTAAGCCAGAGAACAATACTTGGCTTAGAACCCTTAGCAGGGTCTGAAGGGTTATCTCTTCATGGTATGACCTGCCTTCTGGTTGATGAGAAATTTGAGACATAAAAGTGAACTGGAGGACTGGTATGGTGGCTCACACTGTAATCCTAGCACTCTGGGAGGTCGAGGTGGGATGATTGCTTGAAGCCAGGAGTTTGAGATCCTGTCTCTCTAAAAAATGAACAGAAAGAAAAATTAGGTGTGTGTGATACACCCCTAATACACCCATAGTCCAGCTACTGGGGAGGCTGAGGCAGGAGGATTGCTTGAGCCCAGGAATTTGAGGCTGCAGTGAGCTATGATGATGCCCCTGCATTCTAGCCCTAGTGATAGAGTGAAACCTGTCTTAAAAAAAAAAAAAAAGTGAATTGGAGAGAGATTTCACTTTCCCAAGCACCAGAAGAGGCATATTTGCTTTCTGAAGCCATTGGCACGAGGAGCTCTGGATGAGGAATGCCTCAGTCACCCCCTTAGAATATAACTCGTTTTGGAAATAGGTTAAAAATACTTGAGAGGCTCATGGTGCGCTCTGTCTGCTTTCCCTAAAATGTTTGAAATAGGCCGGGAATGTGGGCCAGGAAGCCCGGAGGAGCCTGCATGTCCCGCACAGTTTTGCAGTTGGATGTCTGGCAGGAGCTTAGGGTTTCCAGTGCCTGTCTCTTGTGGTCCCTATGCAGTCAGTCGGTGGTGTGCTGACTGCTTCACTAGGTGTCATAGGCGTGAAGGGCACGCTGAAATTGATAAAGAGCTGTGCGTAGTGAGAGAAGACAGTCTGCCTTAAGTAAATAGGATTGTGATGGGTGTGTAGCGGTGGACAGGAGATCTCTCCTGGAAGAGAGAAAAGGAGGATACTGGGATTCTGTACACAAATGTAGAAATTCCCTAAGAGCTTTAATTTGAACCTGGTGTTCAGGGGAGAAGCTCTGCGGCCACAAGCCTTTTCTTCCTTTCTCATATTGTGAATAATTTGCTTAGCTCTTTGTGTCTGTATCCTAAGACTGTGAGCCAGTGGACCACATCAGGCCTCAGTTTGCATCTCAGGGTGCTTTGCTTAGGATAGGTTTTGCTGGCTCGGCACCTGTGGCTCAAGTGGCTAAGGTGCCAGCCACAAACACCTAAGGTGGCGGGCTCGAATCCAGCCCGGGCCCGCCAAACAACAATGATGGCTGCAACCAAAAAATAGCCGGGCTTTGTGGTGGGCGCCTGTGGTCCCAGCTACTTGGGAGGCGGAGGCAGGACACTCGCTTGAGCCCAGGAGTTGGAGATTGCTATGAGCTGTGATGCTATAGCACTCTACCCAGGGGGTCAGCTTGAGGCTCTGTCTCAAAAAAAAAAAAAAAAGGATAGGTTTTGCTTTAGAGAGAAGGTCATGGACTTGTGATTAACTCTAGATCTTGAACTGTGCAACTTTGTAGGATCTCAACACTAAATTGACCCCTACTGATCATCTAGTCTAGTGGTTTTCAGACATTAGAAAACTGGTAGAGCCCTCTTTTTGGATGAAATTTTAAAACTTTGATAAAACAGAAGGTGGTGGGTCTGCACTTCCTCCCCCACCCCTGTGGCTCTGAGCCCCTTCTCTGGTTTGGGCAAGCATCTGCTGTAAAGACAGGGACCTGAGAACCAGGCAGGCAGCCATGGCCACTCTGGTGTGTGGCACTGTTTGGCTTCATGGCAGACACAGCTTTGGTGTCCAGGCCAGTGAGGAGTCCCTGCTCCACATTTACTGGGGTGCAGGAGATGGTCTGGTGGTGGTGGGGGTCATCAGGTAGCTACAACTGAGCGAAGAGAAAGGCGATACTGCCCCTGCTTCCAGACACCCTGTCACTCTTTACTGACGTACACAGCTCACATGACATGCTCTAATTTGCTAAACTCCCACTTCCCCAATACACCTGTGCTATCTTGGATCTATGCTATTCTCTCTGCCTGGAATATCCTTCTCAAGATCTTGAGTCATCTTTTTTTATTTCCCCCAGCAGCTTTGTGGAGATGCAATTCACTTACTATGAAACATGTCCTTTTAAATCATGTAATTGGGTGGTTTCTAGTACATCCACAGAATTATGCAGCTGTCACTGCCCAGAGTTCCTGCTGCCCTCCTGTTCCCCCACCCTCACCCCACCTAGGCTTCAGGCCTTGGGCTGTGTTGTGACCTGCTCTGGCTTCACATTCTGTAACTCAGCTCGGATGTTAGCTCCCTACTCCCGGCCCCTGCTCCTTCCCTAGCATCTAGCACCTACCTCTCTGGAGTATGCGTGGATGTCCATGTCATTTCTGCTCTTTTCTTTTCGCTTAGACTTTTAGTTTCCAGAGGGTGGGGACACTGTCTTAAACTTATTAGGAATCAAGAATATAGTGGATTGGCTCGGACTGGCTCAGGCACCAGCCACATACACCTAAGGTGATGGGTTCGAATCCAGCCCTGGGCCCGCCAAACAACAATGATGGCTGCAACTAAAAAATAGCCAGGCGTTGTGGCAGGCGCCTGTGGTCTCAGCTACTTGGGAGGCGGAGGCAGGAGACTTGCTTGAGCCCAGGAGCTGGAGGTTGCTGTGAGCCATGATGCCATGGCACTCTGCCCAGGGGGATAGCTTGAGGCTCTGTCTCAAAAAAAAAAAAAAAAGAATATAGTGGATTACTCTGGAGTCACAATTTGAGTTTTCCTTCCTAATGAGCCCAAATGGAGAAACAGAGGTGCCCTGATCTGGGAAGACTCAGCTATAGGCAGTGAAGGGCAGAGCACCAGCTGCTCCTGAGCCGAGCAGACCATGTCCCCAGTAGGAAGAATTACAGATTTTTTGTTTCATCCATGCATGTTCATTTGTATGGATGTCTCACTGCAGTTACAGCAAAACCTGATGAGACACCTGGCCAGTGGAAGGAATCTAACGTGAAACGTGGCGGGTTGGGATGGTCTTTGTGACGGGGTAGGGCGGCCCCTGGCTTGTTTGAGTATGCCTCAGTGTTGGCCTCATACCCAGCACGCCCCTTCTGCTCAGTCTGATGCACAGACATGGCACAAACATCCCATGTGAAAGGAGGCGGAAGTGTAGAAGTTTGTGGGTGTCCAGCCTCTGCCTCAGGCGTTCTGAGCCTGGGAGCCTCTGCTGCTGCCTCTCAAGGTCACTTGCCCCCCTGGAGATTCCTGAGCAAGTGTCCCAGGGCCTGGCCTCTCACTGCCTCATTGTGGGGCTGAGCAGGTGGCAGTGAGATGGCCATGGTCCACATGCATTAACTCTGGAAATCATCTCCCCCTTCATCGTGGAGTCTGGCTAGGTTCTCCTGGATGTCGGGAGTTTTATAGGCTTTCAATACTGAAAGCAATGCCCAACCCCACCCCTAGTTGCCATCGCCTGTGTTGGCCTGGCTTTGTGATTCCTCATGGCACATTTCGCCATGGTGACCGATTTCTACTGAACAGAGCACATGCCAATTCCCTGCAGTCCTCTAGCACTGATGTGTGGATGGACAGTGAGGCACGGCCCTGCTGCTGTCTGTCCTCCTCAGCGGTGATGGGCCTTCCCAGAGCAGTGGTAAAAACCATCCTGCAGCTTATGGTCTTCAGGCGCAGGCTGCAGGCTGCACTGGTCTGCTTCTGCCTTCCCTGCCACCGGCTCCTCGTTGGGGTAGCGTGTGCCCTCTTCTGAGAATTCGCTCCTCGTATCTTAGTTCATGTATTTCCATGGCAGCCCATTCACAGTCTTCATCCTGCACTTCAGGTTTAGATGTAGACATTTGGCACACACATGGTTTATTATAAGCCCGAAGCTGCTTCGAACCAACTGATGAGGAGATGGATGGATTTTCCATTACTCTCTCTGCAGTTAGCCCTTGGTACTTTCTCTGTGGAGGTTTTTATGAGGGAAGTTTGGTTCCCACTGACCTCATCATGCAAAAACCCAGTCTCTCCAGGTTCTTCTCTCTGCCACCATTCAATTGGTGATTCTTTCAGTCTTTTTGCTTCTAGGTTACTTCCCAGGTGACATTCTAGCAGCCACTTTAGCTCAGTGGTTGGGAACCCTGGCCATGGGAGTAGAATCGCATGGGTTGCATTAGCTTCTGGCCCTGCCACCTCCTCACTGGGTAACCATAGCCAAGCTGCTTCATCTCATTTTTTTAGTCTGTAAATAATAATTTGGGAAAATAATACACCTTCCTTCTGCAGAGCTGCTGCTGTTGTGTGCTTAGAAGAAGGCCTCATCCGCTGTGAGGCCCAGAGATCATAACTTTCGAATCTAGTAGGTCCTCACTTAACATTGTCATTCTTGGAAACCGTGACTTTAAGTGAAAGGACAAAGAACAAAACCCTGTCTTTTGTTCTCATCAACATCATAATGGCATTACTGGAGGAACTGCTGGTCGCTGTGCTTCCAAGACCTAAGGACCAAACAGCAGAGGACCTCTGTAGAAGACAGAGCTCCTCTGTGACATTAGTGTCTTTGGAGAAAGACCATCATACATAGGAGCTGTGTTTGTGTATTTTTACTTGGTCTTTTTTTCCCAAAAAGATTTGAACTGATGGAGAAGAATGCAACCAGTATGGTCATATCAATAAGGAATGTAGACCAAGGCCAGACACAATGCCTCAGGGCTGTAATCTCATCACTTTGGGAGACCAAGATGGAAGGATTATTTGAGGCCAGGAGTACCAGGCCATCCTGAGTAATGCGACAAGACCCTGTCTCTATAAAAAATAGAAAAACTAGGCTGGGTGCAGTGGCTCATACCCATAGTCCTAGCACCCTAGGAGGCTGAGGAAGGAGGATTGCTTGAGCTCAGCAGGTCAAGATCAGCTTGAGCAAGAGTGAGACCCCATCTGTATCTACTAAAATAAATAGAAAAACTAGCTGGGCGTTGTGGTGGGTGCCTGTAGACCTAGCTACCTGGGAGGTTGAGGCAAGAGGATTGCTTGGACCAGGAGATTGAGATTGCTGTGATGCCATGGCACTCTAGCCTGGGCAGCAAAGTAGGACTCTTTCTCCAAAAAAAAGAGGAAAAAAAGGAAAGTTAGCTGGATGTGGTAGTGCACACCTCGAGTCCCAGTTACTCAGAGGCCAAGGCAGGAGGATTACTTGAGCCCAAGAGTTCGAGGTTACAGTGAGCTGTGATGATGCCACTGTATTCCAGCCCAGGGCAACAGAGTGAAGCCGTATTTCAGGAAAAATATTACAAGGGTAGACTGAGAAAGCTGGACTAAGGGACACCCAGGAAGAGGACTGCAAGTAAGGTCCCTGCTTCCTTCCGTGTACTGGGAAGGCTGCAGGCCCAGCTTTAGGGGGAGCCCCATAGTAGGGTGATGCTCTCAGCCACTCAGGTGCAAGAGCTCCAGTCTCTCCATTTGGCTCTGAGGGCTGGCGGTCACAGTGGTGACACACAGTCCAAGGTCATGGGTTTAGTCTCTTTCCTACACACCCATGATCTCATAGTCCTGTCCCAGGAGTGGCAGTGAAGAACTCTGTGGGAGCTTGCCTCCCACTGAGGCAGACTTGGGCTTCAAAAGATTAAAACTTCACCCATGAACCCTGGTTTTCCACGATTCCACACCATTCGGCCTCTGCTTGGGAAGTCCTGCCAGCCTGGTGCCCTGAGGAGAGACACAGATCTCTGAGGTTCGAGAGCTCATCCCATACAGGGCTATAGGTGTGGAGACTGGGCAGCGGCCTTTGTTGGGAGAAGCTTTGGGAATGTGTTGTGGAAGAGACAGAGAGCTGGATCAGACCTTGAAGGATAATTGCAGCTTGATTGGGTGGGGGGCAGGAGGAAGAAGGACATTTCTGGTGGAGAGAACAGTGATGGTCTAGAGAGACTGACTACCCAAGTGTTGGCTGGAGGTGGGGTCAGGCTGAGTCGGTGGGGCCTCTCTGCTGTTCTCAGGCTGATAGCTGTGGCGTGCTCTGGGACGGGGGGTGACTTCCAGTGCCAGCCCAGTGGCTGCACAGTTCTTAGCATTAAGTCCAAGATGACTTACATTTTGGCTTCTTGAAGGTACTTTGTTGTGCTCTGTCCCTTGGGACCAGTCCCTAATTAAAGGGAGCCCGGCAGCTTAGACTGGACTTCTCTCTCCGCACACAGGTGATGAGTTGTGCTCCTGGCCAGGAAGCAGTTAATTAGGCTCCTGGTGCCTGGTTCATCCCCTTCAGGGAAGCCTAGGATTACACGTGGACAACAGGGCCCTTGTATGTGCCTGTAGTTGACTCAAATGCAGCGATTTTAATTTCTCCATTCACTTTGTCTTCTCTTTGTCTTGCCCCTGCCTGTAGAAAAGTGTTCTGGCCTCTTACCTGGGTTATGAGCGGTCCCAAAGGCAGAGCTTTTGATTCTTAAGTCTGAATGGCTATAACCAAGCCCAGGGGTTTGTCTTTGCTTATTGTTTATCTCAGGGATGATTGGGCCCTTGCTTAGGAAAGGGAGGGAGGAGCCTTGCTGGTTTTTGAGAAATCTTTGTTGTTGATGGCATGTTGAAGACTCATTTCTAAGTAGAATAAAAAATGACGTCCTAGTATTGGCCAGCTTTGTGTGCATTAGACCCTAAGTAGCCATAGCCTGTGCCTCATGTGAATACAGATGAGCCTTAACTTACATGAGGGCCACATCCCGATAAACCTGTTAGAGCGAGACCATCACAAGTCAAAAATGCCCTTAATACTCCTGTCCTGCCAAATATCACAGCTTAGCCTAGTTGCCCTTCCGCGTGCTCAGAAGGCTCACACTAGCCTACAGTTGGTCAGAATCTTCCGGTCACACAGCCCACTGTAGAGTAACAGTTGTTCGCTCTCATGATCACATGGCTGGCTGAGAGCTGCCGCTACTGCTGCCGCCACTGCTGCCGCCCAGCATCGCTGGAGAGTATGGGACACATCGCTAGCCCGGCTGAAGAACAGCATTCAAAATTCAAAGTATGGTTTCTCCTGAATGTGTATCACTTTGCACTGTGGTTAAGTCGGGAACTGTCTGCACGCACTACTGCCAGCGTACCCTTCGTGCCAGTGTTGCAAAACTGTGTGCCTCGCTCACTCACGGTCTTTAATGCTTCTGAAATTGGGATGATGTTTCTCATGCTTAACATGCATTTAACAGCACTCTAATTAACAGCCTGTCTTACAGCTTACAGTCATCAAGCGAAGACTCTGTGCTTGTGCTTTTCATATGGGCCTCAGAGCCACAGGGCAGCTTCATGGGTGGAAGAGGCTGGATCAGGAAGAGTTGTGGGAGGGATATGCCCCTTGTGTACGGACTTGGGGGTGGTGCCGGGCGTGGTGGATCACGCCTGTAATCCCAACACTGTGGGAGGCTGAGGCAGGAGGACTGCTTGAGCTCAGGAGTTGGAGGTTTGTCTGAGTGAGATTGAGACCGCAACGCATGAAAAAAATGGAAAAACCCAGCTGGGCGCCGTGGCGAGCACCTGTAATGCCAGCAGCTTTGGAGGCTGAGGCAGGGAGATGCCCACAGCCGGAGTTTGAGGTTGCAGTGAGCTATGACGCCATTGCACTCTGCTCAGGGCATAGGGTAGAACTCTGTCTCGACAAAAAAAAAAAAAAAAAGGCAACTGGAATTGGGGGTGGAGCCCTGCAAAGGGGAGGTCTGTGTCTTGCCAGGCTCTGCTGGGTGGTGGGCACCAAGCCCTGCCTTCAGTCCGGGAACCCTCACGTCCACATTGGAAAGGACCATACTGGATCCACAGCATACTGTGGCAGAGTGAGAGGAGAACTCGGCTCTGTGGCCCCTTCTCAGTGTGACCCCAGGCAGCTGGGGGAGACTTTGGTCCTGGCCATCCCGTCTTTGCTCCCTACTATCCTGAGCCTGACTGGGGTGACAGCAGTTTGCCTTGTTGGTCCCGTGCTTTTGCAGGAGCTGGGTCAGGGTTTCAAATTGAGATTTTAGTGACAGCTGCTTCCCCTGCACTTGGGTTTCCCCATCCACATTTGCAAGGAGGGTGCTATTGGTCCTGCCCCTAGGTGAGTGCTCCATACTGCTAGTTTGTGTGACAGTTATCCTGTGGGGACTTGTTTTGATGCCTTTTGGGGTGAGCAGAGGCTCCTGGAGGTCTGATTACTCAGGTGCCACTTGCCTGAGTCTCTTGAAGCACCAGCTGCTTCCCATTTGAAACAAGCGTGACCGCTTGAGTGTGACCTACTGGCCAGTTTGAGGCTGTAGCTGGAAGATACTTTTCTTATCAGAGGGGGCAGCCACACTCAGAGGCATTGGGTAAAAATGGGTCAAAACTCGAGGATCAATTAGCTTGGAAACCACTTCCATGGCCCCAAGTATTTCTGATAACAAACTGAGGTTCGTGTAACAAAGCTGTGCTCGGGGAATTCAGGAGAGGTCTTGTACTTCTACACTGAGTCATAGTGTGGAGTCTGGGGATGTCCCTGCGTCTCTCACAGGCCGGTGGAGGTGATGTGCCACCTTGATGGATTCTGCCCCAGCAGGGCCATCTTTTCACATGCTGAGTCCTTGGAACGGGCACTCAGTATTTATTGAATTTCTCTTTGAGGCTCATGGTGTAACCCCCAGTTCCTGAGATTTAGGAAGATTACATTCTGCCAGGAAGTGTGCAGACCCAGGAATCGAACCTGTTTGATTTTGAGGTTGGTGCTTTCCAGGAGGCCACACTGTGTGATTCTGACAGTAGTATGTGCACCACTGCAATTTTTTTTTTTTTTAAGGCAAGTTTGGGCTTTGGAAAAAATAAAAGGAACCAGTTGTAAGCAGAGCCCTCTACTGGCCGTGGGGGGCTGCAGCATCCCCTCCTTAGCTCTTGGGAAGTGGGGCGGGCCAGGCCTCTCCCCAGACACGACTTCCCCCAGCATTACTTATCTGAGGGTGCAACCGAGTGAACAGAGTCTGTTTTCGATTCTTATCTCTCTGGTGGTGGGCGCTCAGCCAACGGGCAGATCAAAAGATGGAATGTGTTCATTTGGCCATTTTTTTTTTAAACCAAGGTACAAGGGTGCAGTTCTTAAAGACAAGGGCGCCGTGGATTAGACTGTCCATAGAGCTGAGCTGGTCTGGCCTTTGTGCTTTTTTAAAGGGTTCATCTCAAGTTTCTTTTTCTGGTTGAACAATTTTTTTCAACATTAATAACTAATGGAGAAGAGGAAGAGGCAAAGTAGAACCATATGGCAGCACAAACACAAACCTCACTTGTGGCCGGAAACTTCTGATTTGTATCTCTTTTCATGTGATCAGCTGCTGGGTTAGATAGCAGAAAAGCATTCTGTTTGGGCAAAAGCAAGAATGTCACTTCTCTTCAAACCTAACTGTACTGTAGTTACATGTCCTTCCATGGACGCTGGCCAGTAGCTGTGTGACTCTGGGCAGGTTATTTCTCCAAGGTGCTGTTTCCCTTTCTTTAAAGTAGATGTGGGAGCAGGTATGTGCGTGGAAAGCTGTCTGAGGATTGGGGTGCGCGGCCAAGTGGTGGCGAGCACCTGGCAAGTGGGGCAGGCTGCTAGTGTTCACCATTGCCCAGAAGTAGTGGCTAGTGGCATCCCAGACTCCTCTTACCTTCTCCCTGCCCTAATTCCCTTTCTCCCCCTTACCCTCATCTTTCTGATATACACCCCCCCCCCCGGCTCTGGGGTATAGCCGTGCTCCTCTGTGGCAGAGAAGGAGCCCATGGAGACCTGGCTCCCCCACCAGAAAGGAAGGCAGGCAGACATCGTCCTGGCTGGGGCAGTGTTTATTATTCCAAGTCCCTGGGATTTAAGTTTCAGTCCCCCCAAACAGCCTGGATTGGTCTGACACCTTTGGTGTTATCTGAACAGTCCTCACAAGGCTGTCAGGCCATTCAGATGGGCGGTTGGACAGAAACCACCAGGCGGCTCAGCGCCCGTAGCACGGTGGTTACGGTGTCAGCCACAAACACCGAGGCTGGTGGGTTCAAACCCAGCCTGGGCCAGCTAAACAATAATGACAACTGCAACAAAAAATAGCCGGGCGCATTGTGGCGGGCGCCTGTAGTCCCAGCTACTTGGGAGGCTGAGGCAAGAGAATCGCTTAAACCCAAGAGTTTGAGGTTACTGTGAGCTGTGGTGCCACGGCACTGTACCAAGGGTGACATAAAAAAAAAAAAGAAGAAAAGAAATCACCCGGCCGCTGCACATCTGCACCGCTGCCCTTCACTACAGACCTTCCTTGGCTTTGGAGGCAGCAGAGCCAGTGCCACACGCACCCCGAAACGTACTGTCAGCTTTGTGCCTGTCCTTTCATTTACATTGCTGTGCAGACTCATGATCCGTGAGACTTAATTTGATTTCTTCCACTGCTCTAAGCACTAGACACGACTGGGGCAGGGACAGGGGTTCAGGTGAGCGTAGGAGCTGTTGAGGTTACAGAGGGAAACCGCCTCTCTTCTGCCTCTGCAGTGTGGCCTCAGACCACAGGATTAATGTCCAGTTCCATGGAATCAAGAAGCACAGATTGAGCCCCCGCCGCAGGGGTGTGGTGCTGCGCTGGGCTGAGGGCCCGTCCTGGCTCCCACAGACGTAGCGGCAATGCACGATGGAAAACGCTGAGTGGAGAGGAAGCAGTGAGACGACAGCTAACCGCAGTATTGGGACAGCCATCCTGCAAGCATTTAGAATTTAACTGATGTCAGGGTTACTATAAGAATTGTGAAGAATTTGGTATCTTGATAAAGAAGTTGGAGTTTGGGCAGGGCCTCAAAGGATGGGCAGGATTTAAGAGGGCACTGGGGTTAGATTGCCTGAGTTAGCAAATAAAAACGTGTGTCCTGTGTAACACTTGGGACATAGTTGTACTCGAATGTTTACTGTGTATTTGAGGTTCAGATTTAACTGGCCATCCTGTATTTGTCCAGCAACCCTAAATGGGGAAGATTTTTAAGCAGAAACACACATGTGCAAACCTGCACATGTGCTCAAGGAGTAGTGAGCAGGATGGTGTGGTTGAGAGCATGCAGGCAGAGGAAAGCGTTGGAGAGATGGCATGATGGGTGCAAGATGGGATCTCTAAGTGGTGTCGGCGCAGGACTGATGCACTTTGGGAAAAGCTACTTTGGTACAAGTCGGTGGGCACACCATGTATTCCACACTTCTCATTCCCCATGAACGGTTTATCTTTGATCTAAAGCAGTGGTTCTCAACCTTCCTAATGCTGTGGCGCTTTAATACAGTTCCTGTGGGTTGCAGCCCACAGGTTGGGAACTGCTGCTCTAAAGAAACAGGGCAGTCAGGTGCGGTGGGGCATGCCTGTGATCCTAGCACTCTGGGAGGCCAAGGTGAAAGGATCCCATAAGTTCAGGAGTTCAAGACCAGCCTGAGCAAGAGAAAAACCTGTCACTACTAAAAATAGAAAAATTAGCCAGGTGTGGTGGTGGGCACCTGTAGTTCCAGCTACTTGGGAAGCCAAGGCAAGAGCCCAGGAGTTTGAGGTTGCTGATAGCTATGTTGCCAGTCTGCTGGGGCATCAGAAAAGAGACTGTGTCTCAAAAAAAAAAGAAGAAACAGGGCTTATGGAAGCAGTACAAAACTGTGGCCCAACTTCAGAGTTCTCAAAGAGGCAAAAACTGTATTTGCTGGGGCCCTATTAAATCCTAGATGCTTTTCATGGTAGGGCAGATAAACCACATGCCGTTCGTGAGTTCCCTATTTTTTTCTGTATCCTGCCACAACTTTTTGAGTTTAAATGTACATTTTTCTGAGGTTAATACCTGGCTGTGGACTTTTCAAAAAAATTCAAGCACAAGTCTTCAAGGGTGGTGTCTTGATGTAGCTTCACCCACTGTGTTTGACAAATTGCAAGTTTATAGCAGAGCAGAGGCTAGAACCCAGGTCTCTTAGTTCTCAATCTTTCCACCATTAAGTGGCTCCTTAAGGTCATATATTAATAAAGCTACTGGTCTGCTACCATGTCATGGTTCATATTTGAAAATATGGACCATATCCGCAGCTAATTAAGCCGACCAGGCTCCTTTCCTCATGGGGGCCTGGTGTGCAGTGGCTGCGAACAGCAACCTCCTTGGTCGTGTACGCAGCCTGTTACTTGTATGGGTTGCTCTAAGGGACCTTGGAGACAATCCCTTCTAATGCGTGTTCATGTGTTGGACCTTGTGCTCTTCCCAGTCTAGGCTCCAGACAGGTATGTGTGGTGCCTTAGGAAAGCCTCAGGTCACTGTGGCCAGGGTTCACATTGGCCAAGTCGTCATGTCCATCTGCACCAAACTACAGAACAAGGAGCATGTGATTGAGGCCCTATGCAGGGCCAAGTTCAAGTTCCCTGGCCGCCAAAAGATTCACATCTCCAAGAAATGGGACTTTGTCAAGTTTAATGCAGATGAATTTGAAGACATGGTGGCTGAGGGGCAGCTCATCCCAGATGGCTCAAACATATCCCCAGTCGTGGCCCTCTGGACAAGTGGGAGGCCCTGCACTCACCAGGACTTACACTGTGCTTCCTCTCACTTGTGCCTACCAATAATAAATCCCACTTCCTGTCCAGAAAGAAAAAAAACAAAGAAAATATGGACCATGAGTGAAATTGATCATTAGCGTCCATCTAGTTTTAGCTCCCAAACTCTTGGTAAAGATTCTTACTGCACACTGATTTATTAATTTTTAAATAAAGTTGCTTAGAATTTGGGAGGCTCCATGTTGTAAACCTCCTCCCCTCCCACCTTTCCTTCCTTCCAGATATAGTAAGCATTTGCTGTGTGTCAAGCACTGCCATGGACACAGAGGATACAGCACTGAATAAGATTGACAGCCTTGCCCTGGTGAAATTGACATTCTAGTGAGAGAGACAGACAACTGATAAATGAAAAAAATAACTTCAATTAGTGTCAGTGCTAGGAAGACATTATTGAAATACATCTGATCCCTAGATTAACCTCTTGGATAGCAGTGAAGTCTCTTTTGCCCTAGACTCTGGTATCTTGTAGATTTGCCTGTGTAGGGGGGGTGGGGGTGGGGTTTTTAGCTGCAAACAGCATGGTTGGCAGGGAAGGGGAGGCAGCTTGGCCCAGGCACTACTGGAGTTAAGAGCTGGATCCTCGACCTCAGTTGAGCTCAGGCAGCACAGTGTATTCAGTGTGGTGTAGAACTGCATTGCGTTCTGAGAATAACAGACGGCAGATGGTATTGAGTCTAAAGGAGGAGAGTTGAGATTGACTGTGCCAGGTACTAATGTGTATGCATTTCCGTGAGCCTGAGTGCATGCTCTCCTGTGATCCTCGGATCACGTGGGCTGGGGACCCAATGGATTGTTTTTATTACTTTACAGATAAGGACACCAAGTCTTAGTTAGAGAAAAATGACTTGCCCAAGGCTGTAAACCTACTTGTAAAAGGTGGAGTCAGAAGGTCTAACTTCAGAGATACTTGCTTTTATTCCCTTTCCATAATCCAGGATAAATTGAGCCAGTAGTGTATGGGCCCTAACCAGGCAGAATGAGGTTTCAGGCAAAAGTTAGAGCCCAACAGGTGAGCCCAGAGCAGTATAAATAGAGATGTGTAGAGATAGACTGTGATATGACAGGATAGCAGGTGCCCAGGGTCACTTCAGTGACAGCACAGTGAGACCACTTCCAGATCCTAGCTACCTTGAGGAAAAGCTGTTAGACCTTCATTTCTGCAGCCAGCATTCCTGCCAGGGGAAGGGCTCTGTGGCTGTACATTAAACACAGTTACAGTTACAGTCATCAAGCCCTGATTTTTGCTTCTGTCTCCAACATTCACATCTCATGTGGCCCTTGGGCAACTTAATGACTCTGAAAATAGGGACAGAACATGCCTGCTTCCCAGGGTGAGCGTGAGCTTTGAAGTAAACAGTACATACTACATGAGGGGCCCAGCATACTGCATGAATGTGGCAGGTGCTTGGACATGGCAGGGGCCTTGGTACGGTCACCAAAACGTAACTTTGAAAGTAGCGCCCGTGTTTGAAGGGTGATGCACAGGCAGCTGTTGTGTGGACAGGAATTCAGAAAACAAGCGCACTCTGCACAGCTCAGTGATGTGCCTGTCACTCGGGTGCTGCTCCACGTGCAAGAGCCAGCTCATCTCACTGGGCCCAGAACTGATGTGAGCCGCAAGACAGGGTGCCCTCCTTTGGTTGTGCTGGACAGAGCTTTACAAGCTGAGTTCTCTGAAGCACCCTGGGGTCAGCAGAGGTGCCCTGAGCAGCTGTGGAGGCTGGGTGGTCTCTGGTAGCGGGGCTCCCTTCCCTGTCTTTGGGTGGTGGTCGAGGGCCTTCTGGAGGAACACAGGAACTGCTGTAGCTGCCAGCCCCTCTCTGAACTGCTGTGCTGTCGTCTTTGCTGTTCAGTTTAACTTTTCCATTGGGAAGGGTTATTGGTGCAGTTGGCAGCCACTTGGCTGGTAAATGATACGGCGGGACCCTCATAAACCCAGGCCTGTGAAACGAATAAGTCAGCACATTGAAAATAGAGCATGGAAGTGACTCAAGCCTGAAGGAATCCATTTCTGAAAGTGCCACCATCCCTTTCTGGAATATTCTGGTGGAAATTGATGTTTAAGTTGGGAGGAGGAGGCCAGCAGCCCGATTATTAGCAGGGCCACATGTCAGAATCCTCATTTGCCCTGAGGTTCAGTCCTGCCTGCCCCGACCATGCAGCTGTCCTTTTCCGGGAGGCAACCTCTAGGCGAGCCAGCCGGATGGCCTGAAACTCTGTGCTGTAGAAAGCCGGTGTGAAGCCACCTTCGCTGCAAACGTGGGCGACTCCACAAGCCATCCTGGTAATGTTTGGCTGTGGGCCTGGAAACTATTGGAAACTCCACCCAGCATGGGAGCCTGTGGGAGTTCTCCGGCACGGATGAGTTATTCTTCTCAGAGTTCTTCAGATTCCTGTGTATTTGAAATGTTTACCTACTTCTCGGGACTTCAGCTTGTACTGTGCCCACCAGAGACCAATACCAAGCATATACACACTTAAATTTACTAGACCACCCTGGTGACCAGGTAATTAAAGCTGCACACAGCTTTTGGAAAGCAAGACTGTGTTGGAAATCACGCTCCACTGTAACTCAAGAACAGGTTTCTTTACCGAGGGATACAGTTGGTGTCAAACACATGCAGAAAAGAAAAGAACAGGCCCATAGTTTTGGCAGGGAACCAAGGGCCAGATGTTAAAAGTACTGACTATAATGTGGCTACAAAATCATTAGCCAGCCTGAGTTCAGTGTGTTATTTTAATGATGGTTTCCGCCTTGTCCTTTCTCTCTGCCAGGTCCCGGGTCTGTGTGAAGATCTCCTGTCTTCTGTTGACCAACCACTGAAAATTGCCAGAGACAAGGTGGTGGGAAAGGATTACCTTTTGTGTGACTACAACAGAGATGGGGACTCCTATAGGTGAGTTGTGCCCCAGTAATATAGCAGGCACCCCAGCCCCCCTCAGGAGCAGCTGTTTCTGCTTACTGTGGCAGCACAAGGACCCCAGGACTTGGACGGGCTGGCGGTCCAGCCCATTGTCCTGTCTACCCTTGCCCTGCACTCCTTTCCTCTGTTCCCTTCTCCATTTTTCTCCTCCTTGCATCTTTTATTCTAGTCATCTAGCAGGAGTTTGGGGAGTGCTTCCAATACTCATTGGCAACACAGCAGTAGACAAAAGGCCTTGTACGCTCAGGGATCCTCTGGTCTAGGGCAGTGGTTCTCAACCTTCCTAATGACATGACCCTTTAATACAGTTCCTGTGGGTCACGACCCACAGGTTGAGAACTGCTTGGCTACGGGGAAAGAGATGTTGCTACCAAACTCAGCTGCTGTGATTGTGTCACGCCCTGCTGAGGGCAGCATACAAGGCATATGTATGATGACGATCCTGAATCCTGAGGGCAGGCAGGGCCTCTGTGGCTGAGGGATGTAGAACCCAGCTCTGCCAAATAATACACTTCTCCTTTCTCTTTGCATCACTGTGCCAAGGGCTGTAATAAGTGAGTTGACATTAGTCCCTACCCTGAGAGACTGATTACCCGGTCTAGAACAGGACACGCATCGAGTAACTGATTACTGTATGATGTTGTTCCTGTAGCCAGTGCAAAGCCTGTTCAGGACGTAAGGTTAGCACAGAAGAGGCCATGGTTGATTCCAGGAAGCCTTCGTAAAGGAGGGAGATAATATCTGGGTGTTTAAAGTTTTTAAAGCTATGTGGAAGTTACTATTAAAAAGAGTGGGAGTTCCTGAACCAGACCTGTATTTCCATGATGGATTGCTCTAGCATTACCTTGGAGAAGGTCATAGAGATAGAGGAATGCAGTCTGCTGTAGGTTTATTTATAGGTAGGTAAAGAACCTAGGCTGGGTCTTGAAGCTTCAGCCTGTTGCTCTCTTTGGAGGGGGAGTGGGGCATCTGAGAAATCAGAGCAGGAAGGATTATCTGGAGTCAGCCAGAGTGGGCTTCAGATCAGCACGGCTCCTTATGTTAATGGCACTTTGACGAATTATTTATCACATTTATAAAATGGAAAAATAGTATTTCTTCACTCAGCAGAATGGTTGGTAGCACCTTCTTTAAGCAGGTGCTATATACCAGGCGTTATCTAAGTCTGTCTTCTGTGGAGCCTGTAACCTAATGAGGAAGCCAGACAGTAAGGAAGTGCATAAAGCGGATTGTGAAAGTGTTACTGAAGAAAATAGAGGACCAGGGGCAGTAGAGAAGGGACAGGTGGACAGGGAAGGCTTTCCTGTACATGGTGACTGAAGGATGAAGAAGTTCAGTCGTGTTCAGGTCTGGGAGAAGAGCTTGCTGGGTGCCAAGGCCCTGCGTGATGAGTTCCTTAGGATCAAGATGGCAGAGGCAGGGCAGAGATGAGGGCTGAGGTGTTGCAGGGGCAGACCTGGCAGGGTCTTGAAGGCCAGACTGAGGGTAATGGCATTTTAGCTCAGGGTTATTGGGGGGACTAAAAGAAATAACACATGTGAAATGCTGAATAGCACAGAACTTGTCATACATTAAAAAGTTTAATGCTGACTTTCTAATAGGTTAGACAGCTATTTTATAATAATGTTCTTGTCCTAGCTTCAAATGGAAATTAGATAAAGAGTATATTTTGGCCTAATCTAGGCCAGAGACTGGAGTCAAAAGGTCATGTTTGAAGTAAATTTCAAAGGTGGAGCAGGTAGCATTTGCAGGTGGATGGGGTGAAAGAGGAGGAGGAAGAGGAAGAGTGTAAATCGTGATCTTGGGGCTTTGATTAAGCTGAGGAGGACCCTGGGAGGAGCTGGCTTGGGGACACTTTAAGCTTGAGGTGCCTGTTAGATGTAAGTGGAGATGTCAAGGAGACTGTGGATATGTTGTCTGGGTTGTCAGGAGAGAGGTCTGGGTTGCAGACGTGACCTCAGGTGCCCCGGAATAGTGACGTGTGACTGCTCTGAGGTTGGTCAAGTTCTTCCCTGAAGGGCCTGTTCTGCTCCTGGGACTCTCTGGTCATAGGCATGGTGTCTAGGTGCAGTCCTCATTGTGAGCCTCCTAGGAGGTGGGTGGACCAGCCCTTGGAGAGAGATGTCCAGTGTAAGTGGTGGAGAACACCTTGCCATAAAGAAGTGCCTCTCCAGGCCTGGGGTTCAGAGAACACTTACTGGAACGTGTGGTCCGTGAGCCAGGTCTTGCTTCATCACTGTCATGATATATTTCTTCTTTCCACCTGAGAACTCCCACCAGCTGTGTAAGGCAGCAGTTCCCCAGGAGCCTGTGGAAGGATGTCCCGCTCAGGCCAGGCTCTCCTGGGGACTTGGTACCTGTAGGTCCTCCAGGTGGGGCTGCTGGCCCTGCCTGCAGCCCCCAGGCACCACTGAGGGCTCTGGGGCTTGTCAGTGCTGTGGAGAGGAGCCTAGAATGGCAAGCCAGAACGCTCATCTTTCCTTCTCCCTTCTCCATAGGAAACTTCAAGGTCTTCTGATCCTCTCCGCACATTTCCATCCTAACTGTGTTTGATCGTTTGCTTAAATAAGATCCTTATGGTGTGACTGCTGCCAGCAGCACTGTTTGAAACCTGTTAGCTGAAACAAAAAGCCTTCTCGGAGGGAAATGAAAGGCCTGACTTTTGAAATCTAAGCGTTCCTGTCCATCTGTCTTTTTTCAAATGGCCTCCATTTAAGCTCTTAAATGTGTTCTGAGTGCCCCTTCCACTAAGAATATTCTGGGTAATGTTATGATTTTTCCCCCAGCTACAATTACCCCGGCTCCAGGACTAACAGCCTGAAATGCTGTCGTCTGTGAGCCAGGGGAAATGTGAGTTACAGGCTTCTTGAAAATTGCAGGCCCTCAGTCTGCACAAGAGATGGGCTCTTGTGTCTAATCAGGTTGCCTAAATGAAAGCCATTTGGGTTGGGTCTTCCAGACCCGCAGGAAGGCAGCGGTCCTTTGTGGAAACCGTCCTGCTTGGGGGTGTGCTGAGGAGTCTCAGTGGGGACACACAGGGAAGGAGGGAGTTGAAGTTCACAATCCCAGGTTGTTGCCCACTCTCCCTGGCGAGTGGAGGAGCCTGTTTACAAATTTACAAAGTGGTGAGGGCACCTGGATCTTTGTCTCCAAGATCTGAAATTTTTTTTTTTTTTAAGATGTTCAGATGTCCTCAAAAAGCTGCTTATCTCTTGGTTTGGAGGACACGGCAGAATTCCTGTGGGTCTTTTCTTCCCTGCCCTCTGCTGTGAGGCTTCAGCCCATCCACAGCATTCCCTGAGCACCCACTTGATGCTGAGGACTTGGGTGTCAGAGCAGGCAGCCACGGGCTCTCTGCTCTCACAGGCTTCGTGTGGTCTAGGGTAAAAGAAGGGTGAGAATATCACAGGCAGTGGACGTGTGTTGCGGGGGGCGGGTTACTTCTGGGGGGGGTGCACAACAGTATTATTTTAACAACAGTAATTTTTTTTTTTTTTTTGAGACACCAAGCACAGTGAATTTTCCCCTAGGGTAGCTCATGGAAAAGGTCACCCAGCTTATTCTTTGTTTCATCTCGACATGATTTACTGACATAGGTGCCTGGCAGAACTTGTCTGTGCACAAATTCCTTAGAACCAGGGTTCCGGAGACAACCATCCTGCCGCCTTTACCTCACCATCAGTGAGTCCCGCATCACAGCGGCTTGTGGGTCTGTTGTCAGCAGGGGAAACAGGGAAGGCAGGGTGGGCTGTTGATAGTGGAAAAACTGGGGTGTTTAGACGCAAGGTATAAAGGACTTTGAATTCTGAATTCTCTATTGTCGTCTCTTTCTTTTCGTTCCTCTCTCAGCTTTTAAATTCTCTGCTTCTCTAAACACCCAGCCTCTGACCCCACCTGCAGGAGTTAATGAGTAGATCTTTCTGTGCAACCCCCTGCCCACTTTTTCGTGTGATTAAATGCTTTCCTGATGTGGCAAAATACATTTTAAGAAATGCAACAAGTCTTCGGGCTGCAAAAAGGCTGGTTCTCATTACTTTGCAGCCTTTGTGTGTGTGCACAGCCCCTGGATGTTGGGAAGGCAGTCCTCTGTTTCCAGGGACATCATCAGGTTTGCTAATGTAATCAGCATTTCCCTGTGGAGCTGTGTTTCTTGCCCGCTTCTAAAACTGACAGCTCTCTTAATACTCGTTGTGTGGGAAGGTCTTTGGAATAAAAGTTTATCTAGAACCTCTCTCGGGTCAGGAAGGAGAGACAGGTATCTGTTGACCACTAAGGTGGTGAACACAAGGAAGCTTAGAAAATGGGCTAAGAGAGAGCTAACATATGGAACACTGACAGTCTGTCTGGCTCTGCCTGGGCTCTTGATGTCCTTTGTGCCTCACAACAGCCCTGTGGTTGGCAAATAGTAGCCTCGTTTTACACATGAGGAAGGTGAGGCTTGGAGAGTTGAGATGCTTGCAAAAAGTATAAAGCTGGTGTGAGGTGGAGCCCAGCTTCATGCCTCGTCCACCTGAGTCCTTGCCCTGCAGACCTCCAGAAAGCCCTGTTTGTTGCTAGGGCCTGGAGAAATCTTTGCTGTAGGTAGCGGCTTTGCCTCTGAGGTGTCAGACAGCTGGGCTCAGGCTCAGGCTGGGCTTACTGGTCATAGGCCACAGCTCAAGTGATACCCTTCTCCTTCCTTCCCTTCAGGTCACCATGGAGTAATAAGTATGACCCTCCTTTGGAAGATGGGGCCATGCCATCTGCTCGGCTGAGAAAGCTGGAGGTAGAAGCCAACAATGCCTTTGACCAGTACCGAGACCTGTGAGTTGCTTTTCTCCCTGTGCACGTCAGTGCTTGTGACTTTGATAGCCACGTCCTAAATGGCAGTGTGACCAGGCCAAGCATTCTCCCTGGAATCTACTACCTGGCTCACCTGAGTGAACTTAGGAGCCACGCACAGCAGGAAGCAGAACACCATTTGATTACTGGATGGGTTATGAGATGACTCAGTCTCAGGTCGCTGCTGCATGCATAGTTAATTATGTGTTACTCCACACCATAATTCTCCGTGGCAGCAGTACCTCTGGCACAGCACCTATTGTGTGTAAGACACAGATACTTGCTACACGTTGTCTCAGATCTCCACATATACAGTAGGTATTTTATTCCCCATTTTTCAAATAGAAAAATTAAGGATCAGGCTTGGTGTGTGTAGCACAGTGGTTAACGGTGTCAGCCACATGCACTGAGGCTGGTGGGTTCAAACCCAGGCTGGGCCAGCTAAACAATGACAACTGCAACAAAAAATAGCCAGGCATGGGTGGTGCCTGTGGCTCAAAGGAGTAAGGCACTGGCCCCATATGCCGGAGGTGGCAGGTTCAAACCCAGCCCCAGCCAAAAACTGCAACCAAAAAAAAAAAAAGCCAGGCGTTGTAGCAGGCACCTGTAGTCCTAGCTACTTGGGAGGCTGAGGCAAGAGAATTGCTTGAGCCTAGGAGTTGTTGGTTGCTGTGAGCTGTGACACCATAGTACTCTACTGAGGGTGACATAGTAAGACTGTCTCAGAAAGAAAAGAAAAATTAAGGATCAGAAGGATGAAGGTACTTGTCCAAGGCAAAGAACAGAGCCAAGAATTAAAGTCAAGTTTTGTCTGTCTGCAAAAGTTCCTTAGTT
Source organism: Galagoides demidoff (assembly GCA_963574575.1). Lineage (NCBI taxonomy): Eukaryota > Metazoa > Chordata > Mammalia > Primates > Galagidae > Galagoides > Galagoides demidoff. Next base: position 7,638 of record CAUYQV010039836.1, on the reverse strand, counting down.
TCCTGTACCATAAGCTCAGCTCTCATGCTTTTACAGGTAACTTGACAGATTAGAAAGGTGAAGTAACTCACCCAAGTTCACACAGCCAGTAAGCAGTGGGCCTGGGATATAGAGCCATCCTTAGCCGAGTCTAGCACTTACCCATTCGCTTGTGACACTTGCAAGCCTCCCACATTCTAGGTGTTCACAGAGTCCTGGGCATGTGCCCCATACGGGATCCTTACCCTTGCCACACTTCCACTGTGGGAAAATGGGCGGCAGACTTTGAGCACGTTGGTGCTGGGGGGGACATGACAGGGAGCAAACTCATTCATTTCATGGCGGTGACACTGGGATGAGGTCTGACATGGGGAGGGGGGTGGCAGCCAGGCAGAGGGGCTGGTCATGCCAGCATCTCCCGTGTCCTGCACGTGCACACACAGCTCAGTCAACCAGCAGGTGCACACACTCAATCTCTCTCAAATGGAAATTAGGTTTAAAAGCAATGTGGGGGCTCGGCGCCTGTGGCTCAAGTGGCTAAGGCACCAGCCACATACACCCAAGGTGGCGGGTTCGAATCCCCAGCCCGGGCCCGCCAAACAACAATGATGGCTGCAACCAAAAAAAAAAATGGCCGGGCATTGTGGCGGGCGCCTGTGGTCCCAGCTACTTGGGAGGCGGGCAGGAGACTCTGTTGAGCCCAGGAGTTGGAGGTTGCTATGAGCTGTGATGCCATGGCACTCTGCCCAGGGGGATAGCTTGAGGCTCTGTCTCAAAAAAAAAAAAAAATAAATAAAAAAATAAAAGCAATGTGGGCATATCTTTATATGCTCCTCCTGAACCATCTCAGAATACTCTAGGGATACAGCCTGCCGATTCTGCTGAGTTTGAAGGTGGAAGTGGAAAGTTCCTCCTTGGATGGAAAGTGTTCACTAGGGCTTGGCACGATGGCTCACACTCATAATCCTAGCATTCTGAGAGGCTGAGGTAGGAAGATTGCTTATGCTGAAGAGTTCAAGATCAGCCTGAGCAAGAGTGAGACCCTGACTCTTGTAAAAATAGAAAAATTAGATGGGTGTGGGGAGCACTTGTAGTCCCAGCTACTGTGGAGGCTGGGGCAGGTGAGATCACTTGAGGTTGCTGTGAACGAAGCTGATGCTACAGCACTCTAGTCTGGGTGACAGAGTGAGACTCTGTCTCAAAAAAAAGAAGAAAGAAAAACAGGAAAGAAAGTGTTCCCTAGATTTAGCCCCACAGGGAATGGGCCTGTCACACCGGCCTCCACCTTCTATTGTGTTAGGAGGCTACACTCAGTGTTTTTTATTGGGCTCCATGTTTAGATGGAAGGTGGTTCTGATTTTTTTAGACTTAAATGTTTGGGTAATTTTTCTGGATAAAGTAATTCAGACACGTTGTTTCATGCTGCCATTAGGGCCAGACTGGGAGAAGAGCCCAGCGCCGTCTCTAACTTCTGCTCCTCTTCCCCTCCCTCTCATTGTTCCCGTATGTAAAGGCCTGTGACAGTGACTTCTGTGGTGCCCGAGTGGCCTGTTGTCCTGAGCATTTCCCCATCATCATTAAAGACTTTAAAATAGCCCATTAAAGGCTCACACCTGTAATCCCAGCACTCTGGGAGGCCAAGGTGAGTGGATTGCCTGAGCTCACGGTTTCCAGAACAGCCTGAGGAAGAGCAAGACCCCGTTTCTTTAAAAAAAAAAAAAAAAAAAATAGTCGAGCATTGTGGCAGGTGCCTAGTCCTAGCTATTCAGGAGACTGAGGCCAGAGAATTGCTTAAGCCCAAGAGTTTGAGGTTGCTGTGAACTATGACGCCATGGCACTCTACCCAGGGTGACTGAATGACTCTTTAGAAAAAAAAAAAAAAAAGGCTCCGCATCTGTAGCTCAGTGGTTAGGGCGCTGGCCACATACACGGAGGCAGGTGGATTCGAACCTGGCCTGGGCCTGCTAAACAACAATGACAGCTGTATCAAAAAAACAGCCAGTGTTGTGGCGGACACCTGTAGTCCCAGCTACTTGGGAGGCTGAGGCAAGAGAATCACTTAAGCCCAAGAGTTTGAGGTTACTGTGAGCTGTGATGCCACAGCATTCTACCCTGGGTGACAAAATGAGACTCTGTCTCCAAAAAAAAAAAGGACTTCAAAATAGTCATTTAATCCTTGAAATATCTATGGCGTATGTGGGGGTCATCCCATATAATAGATGACAAAACGGAAGCTCAGAGAAGTGCTCAGATAGTGATTGCAGCTAGAAAACAGCGAGAGCTGGGACCATACCCTGGGACTGATTCCTTACACTGCTTTCTGTAAAGCCTTCCCCTTCCTGAGAAATGTCCGTTCGTAAGGGAGCTTTTCATTTCTGCGTGCCTTTGTCTTTGTCTACACTCTTTTCTAAAGGTGAACTACCTGGAGGAGTTGAAAAGGGGTGACAGGACAGTTTCCTGCCTTCAGTTGGGGTAACCCAAACCCCCAGGGTCTGTGACAGAGAATGCTGTCTGTCTCTAGCACCTCAGGGTGCCATCTCTAAGTGGGGGAGAGTGCAAGGCCTTGGTGGTGCCTCGGGGAGGCAGGAGGCCTTTCATTCCCTTGTGTGTGATGGTACAGTGGGGCTAGGCTCTCCCGAGTGTCAGGGACCACAGGCCACTGATGGCATTCAGACTGTGATTTGGGATACCTGAGTCATCAGAATTTCAAACCAGCGTCTGTTCCCAGTACACTGAGGATGTTCTCTTGAGGCCACCTGTGAGGACCATTTCCCAGCTGGACCACACATGATAAGCCAGCCCATTTCTGGTGTAAAATAATGAAAAAAATATATATATCCTTTTTCTTTCGTTTTTAAAAAACATCTTGGTATGTTTTTCACCTCCAGAACTTCCCATTCTCATTGTCCTGGGAGGTTGTTGGTAACCTTATTGGTGATTACAGAGGGGTCTGGAATGGGAGCTCTTTCTTCCACGATTTTAGAGCAGAGAGGAGTCGGCGAGGAGGCCTTGTCTTTGAGGGACTCTGGTAGGTGGTCACACTGGGTTTCCTAGGGACTAGGGTGTTCCACGGGGTAGAGGGGCAGTAAGCCTTACCTGTCCTTCATCCCTGCTTCCCTGTGCAAACCTGTTCTTATAGAAACGTATTTTCCTCCCACCCCACCCCTGCTCTTCCATGGACTCTTTCCCTGCTCTTCTGTTCATGCTGGCACATGGGCTCAGGCAGAGGTCACTCTGAGAGGACGTGTCCACTGACACTGCCTCCTGTCTGCTGGATGTGGTCACTGCACTGCTGACTGAGGGCCTGGGAGAATGGCCTGTACCCCCAGCCTGATGAGAGATGCCCAGAGCCTTAGGGCAGCCCAACTCTGCCAGAGAAGAAGGGAGTGGTTGAAGACACCCGCCTTGAGAGCAAGCCAGGCACACCGTTGTGCACAGAGGGCTGCATGGGCAGGCTCCTGCTCCCAGGGCACCCACTTCAGACTGGAGCTTGGCCTGCGCTCCAAAGTTGCTGGGGGATTTAAGGAACAGACCCAGCTCCTGTGTTGACCCGGTCTTTAGTTCCCGATTAACCAGATGTTTCTGATCCTCGTGTCCTGATTTATAGAGTTAGGACCAACTTTGACTTCTGCTCTAGTCTGTTGAGCACCCCCACTCCCCTAAATCACTGAAAACTGCCAGACCCAGCCAGGCCGGAGCTCAGAATCCTCTCATGGGGACCGCATGCTGCAGAGAACTCTGCTTTTTGTACTGGGAAGGCTACACTGGACTTTGCTCACACAGATTTGCCCAGAAGGGGCCTTGTGTGTCCTTCCCGGCCACTGTCCTACTGTATCCTCTTCGGCTCATGCCTTAACATTGGGCCTGCCTTGTGCTCCCCACCCTTTGCTGTTGTAAGCCTGATATCCACGTCCATACTTACTGAGTTTCTCCCTAAAAAGACAAGTAGAAGGAGACAGCAGCAGAGACCCAGAGCAGGGACACGACCCAGATGGCCTGCAGCCCACACCAGCCTTCCCTGAGAGGGAGCTATCACCATCTCCCCAGAGGCTCCCCCTGCCCTGCCAGAGATAAAATCTTCCCTGGATCCTGAGGGAAAGACTTAAACGTCTCAGACACTGGCTTTGTTGATGCTTTTGTCTCTAAAGGTTTTGACTTTCTAGGAAATTGGAATTAATCATCAGCACATAGATTCAGTATGGTCAGTGACAGGGCTGGGGACAGGGTGACCCAACAGGCCCTTCTGGCTTGTAGCTGCTTGGGGATGTGCCAGCCCCCTTTTCCCCTGTTCTGTGCACAGCATTTCTCAACTGTGGATTAAAAGGGCTAGCAGTTGGGGGTGTGACTCCTACATGCCCCCTTTGAAATTCACTGGCCCCAGGTCACTCTCCTCTGGGTTTCTCCCTCCTGGGTGCCCCTCTTCCTCCTAGGCCCCTCTCTCCTCTGGGTTTCTCCGTCATGGGTGCCCCTCTTCCTTCTAGGCCCCTGTCTTCCTCTTAGGCTGCTCTCTCTCTCTCTTTTTTTTTATTTTGGCTGGGGCTGATTTTGAACCCGCCACCTCCGATGTATGTGGCCGGCACCCTACTCCTTGAGCCACAGGCGCTGCCCTAGGCTGCTGTCTTCCTCCTGGGTCCCTGATGTGTTCTCACCCTCTGGTCTCCCCACATTTGTTTCCTTCTTTGCCATCCTCAGGGGCAGGAAGGGATCATAGTAGTACTTTCCCCCTGTGTGGGTAACTGTTGGTAGCACCGCCCAACAACCCTGTTGTTAGAATTCAGTTTTCTGAAGATGCTCAGATGACAGGCACATTTTGCCAGACTGCTGGGGATGACTAAGGGTTCTGTCTGCTCTCAAGTCCTCTTTGATTTCATCACTTTCCTCCCTACCTGGATCCACCTCTAGGCTACTCTTCATGTCTCTCTGCCAAGACCCACAGAGGTTTCTACTTCTGCTTGGCAGGCCCAGCTCTGGAACTGAGCATCAGGGTGCAGGGAAAGGCAGCAGAGGGACGGGCCTGGGCACTGGCTCATGGGATCACTCCGCGTTCTTTCCTAGCAGAGTGGACTCTTTTTTTTTTTTTTAAGGCAAGCCAAGTGCAACTTAACAAAACCTCCTTGCTTTGTCTAAGTGATCTGTCCTCTCTGGGAGAGACTGGAATGGAGACTTTGCTGTGGGACAAGCACTCCCAGCTGCCAGGCACACCCGATGTGGAGTGTGAGCCACCACTGGCTGCCACGAACCCCAAGATCAGTGCTTTGATTTTCCAGCTTCCCAGAGAAGACGGGAAACCTTCCCTGCTTGAGCTGTCACGTTGGGTCTCGCCCTGGCCTCTGTTAGCCTAGGTTCTGCCCGAGACCAGATGTTCTGACCGAAGGGCTGGCACCGCTTTCTTCCAAAGATGATTACTCCCATCTGTGCCAGACATCTTGCCCCATGCTCTGCAATCCCTGGCTCTTGGCTTGGAGCAGATAATACCTTCAAACATGCGGTTGCAATTTATTGGCCTTATAAGTTAATTTTAGTGGGTGTGCAATTGATTGAAATCAAAGCTTAATGAAGGCCAGAGTCTGTGGGGTGGAGGAGCAGGGTGGGGAGGCGTTTTGTGCTTCGGGTCTGAGATAATCTTCAAAAGCTTTAATTAGCTTTTCTAATCAACCCTCCTTGTCTGGAACAAGTTTACGGAGTGAAATGAGGCCGGCGTCCCTGTGGCCGTCCGGGGCCCGCAGGCCTCTGCACAAGCAGCTGGTGGTTGGGAGACAGGCCTTACCTGAGCTCCCCACGCCTCTCCCCTCTCAGGGCCACTTGAGAGCCATGGCTGTTCCTGCTCCTTCCTTCCATTTTCCATCCATCTGGCCCAGCGAAGTTTGAGAACCACTGGCCCCAGAAGGGCAAGACAACCTTGTTTATATGTGAGAAACATTTGTCACTACAGTTCTTATGTCCTTGAAACTGCAAGTTTCCAGCCCTGGACCCCTCAGCGCACCTCTTCCTTAGGATGTCAGCACAGAGCCTAAAGAGTTCTGGCATTTCGGCTCGGCGCCTGTGGCTCAAGTGGCTAAGGCGCCAGCCACGTACACCTAAGGTGGCGGGTTCGTGGGTTTGCAGCCCGGCCCGCCAAACAACAATGATGGCTGCAACCAAAAAATGGCCGGGCGTTGTGGCGGGCGCCTGTGGTCCCAGCTACTTGGGAGGCGGATGCAGGAGACTCACTTGAGCCCAGGAGTTGGAGGTTGCTATGAGCTGTGATGCCATGGTACTCTACCCAGGAGGATAGCTTGAGGCTCCGTCTCAAAAAAAAAAAAAAAAAAAAGAGTTCTGGCATTTCCATACTGTGGGGATGGCCCATGGCAAGGGGAGATTCTCTGAGAAAATAATGTGAAAACGGCAATAGTGTATGGGTGCAAGTAACTGAGCTGCTGGGGTGCAGACTCCAGGCAGAAGCCTCTGACCGCCAGCACGGGGTTCGAGGCTTGACCGTAGAAGGGGAACATCTCTGGCTTCAGGAGAGGTTTGTGCTGGTTCTCTGTTCTGCTGTGCTCAGTGACAGATCTGGGCTGAGCCAGTGAGTCGACTTCTTCAGGCCTGTTTTCTTGCTGGTCCTGTGGGGTTGGAGCTCTCATTGAGGCTCTGTGCACAAGGTCCCCACCACAGTGACTCCTCATGTTTGCTCAGCGACCCTCAAGCTGCTGGGGTGACAGGGTCATCCTGCTCGTGGCAGCAGTTGTGCTGTGTGGCTGTCTGCTCATATATCCTCTGTTTCTGATCATGGACGGCAGACTTGGCGAGGAAGCAGCTTCAGGATGCCGCCACCGTGTGAGGGTGGGTTCTGGATGTGGCTCTGCCACCACCCACAGGAAGACCTCAAGCAAACCTGTCTTGAAAACGGAGTTAATGATTCCTGCCTGGTGCGCCTCATCAGACCACAGTGAGGCAAATGAAGGTGCTGGTCACTCCATCTGTGGTCTTGGGGAGGGCCCTTAGGATCATTTACCCCTTGTCTACTGAGACCCCATGGGGGCGGTGTGTGCAGCCCCCCCCCCCCATTAGGCCCTGTTTGCACAGGGCCGAAGAAGTGCACACGGGCACACGTGAGGGCACAATGTGGTGAATGTGGTAAATGGGTAGAAGGCAGGTGCTAAGTAGGGAAGGGCCTCAGGGGAGGGCTAAGACGGAACTGAGGGTGATTGCAGTGTTGCAGTGGGTTTGCACTTGTGCAGAAGAGCTGCCCTTCATGGGAACCTTGATTTGGGGAGAGCGCCTATCTGGTCATGAGAGTGCCCCACGGTACACAAACTGTGTGAGCAAATAGCATGGCTTATGTTACTCCCTCCTTAACTTCTGGGGTCTGAACTTTCATTGTGTGCCAGGTAGAGGATGCTCTCTCCCATCAAACTCTGGGCACCGAGTCACTAATGGGCTTCATGCGTGTTGTCGTGGCTTGTCGCTGGGGGGAGTTAAGCATGTCCTATGTAATGCTGAGTGGGGCGTCAAGAGCTCATGCTTGGTTTCTATGTTCAGTCTTTTTTTTTTTTTTTTGAGACAGAGCCTCAAGCTATCCCCCTGGGTAGAGTGCCATGGCATCACAGCTCATAGCAACCTCCAACTCCTGGGCTCAAGCGAGTCTCCTGCCTCCGCCTCCCGAGTAGCTGGGACCACAGG
>CAUYQV010039834.1:0-12121 GCA_963574575.1 Galagoides demidoff | reverse complement strand
CCTCCAACTCCTGGGCTCATAGCAACCTCCAACTCCTGGGCTCAAGCGAGTCTCCTGCCTCCGCCTCCCAAGTAGCTGGAACCACAGGCGCCCGCCACAACGCCCGGCCATTTTTTGGTTGCAGCCATCATTGTTGTTTGGCAGGCCTGGGCTGGGGATTTGAACCTGCCACCTTAGGTGTACGTGGCTGGCGCCTTAGCTGATTGAGCCACAGGCGCCGAGCCTGTCTCTTGATCACTCTTAAGGTAACACATTTGTAATCATTGTAAAATGGAAGATTTGGAGATTGTGAATCACCATCTTTCACACAGAAATATCAAAAGGTATTGCCCTCCCCGCCTATGTGTCCCAGGAGCAGGAACTATAAGCCATTTTCCTTCCCTTCACAGAGAGAAGTTACCAGTAACCAAAACCACATACCTACAATCCACCAACACTGACAATACATTCATCAAAAATCTTACTGCTCCCAGAAAGTTAAGTCGCTCTCTTTCCCACATCACCAAACCGAACGTTTTCTTGTAGGGCTAATGATAACACATATTCATCCACACACCAAGAGGGCTGCCCCATTTCCTGATTTGACGATAATGCTCAAGCATCCACTTGATTTCCTTGTTTCAAATATGCAGGACAACTATTTCTTTCATTTTTCCTATCAAATCCTATGGGAAAGAGAACAGATTCATCCCACACGAACTACTTGTAAGAACCTGCAGAATGCAGTTAATTCCAGAAAAAAAGAAATGAGATTTGGTTAATGATAGCCAGTTGTTGTTATATTCACATATGGGAGATGGATTGCAATAATTCATTCGTGTCATTCCTCCCACAGTCAATAAACCTCCAGTCATTCAGAGGAAACTTGGGTAAAAGGGCTAGAAAAAAATAAAGGGACAAACGAGACTCTATGTAAACATCTAAGGAACACACACCAGTGACTGATTTCCAGATAAAATGTCTAAAACTAATGATGGGAAGTGAAATGCCCATCATTAATGTGGCTGTCACTTCTGAACACTTTTGAGTTCAACTAATACTCTCACCAGTGTCTAAAAAAAGAAAAATTTCTTAAACTGAAAAAGAGTCCAAGTCGAAATTTGGTGACTCAGGTCACACCCTATCATTTTGTAACTTCTCTTTACATGGCCACCACTGTTTCTTAGCAGTTTTTAAAGAGCTGGTATTTCAGTCATTATAGCCATTTCAGAAATAGTTACAGAAAACCCAGTTACCTGCCTATGCACGGCTTTAAACATCTGCCTTTCAGTCTTCAGTATGAAAGCTTACCTAGTTGTTTTATGATCCGTGATCTTCTCTCTCCCCACACCCAATATAGCTAGGTTGCTTCCTGACTCCCAATACTCACTAATTCAACAGTTACCTACTGATTGACAATTGGTGAGGCTGAGTAACTCTAACTTTTCTTTAAAAACTGTTTCCATCCAATCAACAATGCAAACTTCATGCAAAATCCCAGCACCCAGGGTTACTGGATTGTTAAACACCTTAAGAATCACAGATACAGGGGAGGGACTGCCTGGCCCTTGCTTCACCCACCCTTCACACACACACAACAACACAAACAATGACAAATGACAACATGGGAACATACTGAACCCTACCATCCAGTAAGTGGTTCATAAATTTCACTCATAACTTGAAACAGAGGGTCCAAAATAAGCAATCTGTAATTTAAAATGTTGTCAATACTCTCTTCTCCTGGCTGTGAACAGCTAAACAAGGCCTTGCAATGAATTATAGGTATAGTTTATTCCTCTGAACGGTCTCAGACCAAGCACAGTATCTCAGTAAGCTAAAGATGAGAAAAATCTAAGGCTCAGATCCTTCCACAGAATGGAGCTTAAATGTCACACATTGGATTGCAATGGAGTGACGCTTTTAACTCCCAATCCCCTTCTCCTTTCCCCTCCTTACCCATATCATACCTTGAAGGTGGAGAGATTCTACACATGTGCTGCTATATACCTTCTCTTTTCCCATGCTGCTATATACCTTCCCTTTTCCCTTAAAGCAGGGATCCTCAAACTTTTGGAAGGCCGGACTGCAGGCTCCGGGATAAGTCGGCTGCTAAGTAGGAAAGGCAGCGGCAGCAAAAACACCCGGTGGACCAGACAAATGTCCTCAGTGGGCCGCATGTGGCCTGCAGGCCATAGTTTGAGGACACCTGCCTTAAAGTTATGTCAAATCAGCCTTTGTTTACTAACCTTTAATCAGTCTCTCAAATGTTCAGTGCAGGACAAGACAGAACAGCCACCTAAAAAGCACTGCTGAAAATGTTTCCAACAGCTCTTGGCCTGCATGCTGTTACCAGTTCCACACTATCCCAACCCCAAAAGCATGGGACAGAGAAGCACATTTTGTAATCAATGCTGTATTCTTACTGACCAATAAAAAGTTCTTCAAGCATATCTGGAATTCCACTTTGGTCACTTGAAGATGGAGACATTAGAATCTTGTTAGGGTTGGAGGAACACCTTAGGCAGTTTAACACATCTTCAAAAGCTCACATCCACAGGGCCTGAGATACTAGCATTGGCCAAACAGGACCCCTATTTCCTTAAGGGAATGCCATTGTCTTAAGGCAAAATACCAGAAGGAAGAGAAGTAGTCAGTCATGCCCAAGGCAAGTGAACCAAACCACCAACAAAGATGAAATACTAAGTATTCACTCACCCACACCCACACTCGCACCCCTTGGAAGTGAGGAAACAGACAGATGTTGCCTCAGTAACGTCCAGCCACATTAAGATTGCTCTGGGAACCGCAGCAGGACCATGTGCACGGGCCCCACATTCTGGGGCAGTGGAGAAAGGGAACTGAGACACAAGCAGCAGGTTTCAGCAGACCGAGGTTTCCTTCCTCTTACCTTCCACTCACAGAGGGGCAGGAAACCAGCAGCTCTCAATGACAAGACACCCTAGGTCCAAGTTCAGTTCTATCTTCTCCAAACTTTGAATTCCCTCCTAGAGAAAAAAAGTTAATTGGCCTGGTATTGGCTCACATCTAGAATACTAACACTATGGGAGGACAAAAGGATCCCTTGAAGTCATGATACCAGTCTGAGCAGGATCGAGACTCCCGTCTCTACTAAAAATAGAATACACTAAGCTGGAGGTTGTAGCAGGTGCCTTTAGTCCTAGCTCCAGAGGCTAAGGAAGGAGGCTCTCTTGAACTCAGGAGGAGTCTGAGGTTACTGTGAGCGAAACTGATGCCAAGGCACTCTAGCATGGACAACAGAGTGAGACTTGTCTTGGGGGGGGGGGGGTGCACAATGAGTGACACCAGTGTCTGATAGCTGAGGGAGGGCTTAATAAAATAAAGAGCAAGAATCCATGGGGAAAAGCTGAGGCTCAACGAATGTCTGGGCTCCCTCAAAAACTCCCTCAACTCCTCATTATGCAGACCTAGAACCCCATGCAGGAATCAATGCCATTCCTTCCTGTGCTAATTACAAATCTGCTATACAGATACCTAAAATGCAAAGATTATAGGGTATCCTACTGCCACACTCACCTTTACAAATTAGTTGTTGGTTGAATAGTCAATTCCCTTCACACTACTTTGGTCTTTCCCAAATGGGGTTCCAGAAAAGGCCCAAGAGATAGTATTTACAATTAGGTGCCACCGGTCAACTTAAGAAAAGTTGGATATAGCCCGATTTCTTTCCTTCTGGTATGTTCATGTACTTCATAATTCTCTAAGAGACCTAGTACCCCCAAATTATTTTGATTACCTCTTACTTATTTTTCTCCATTCCCAAGTCCCCCCAAAATGTATTTCTCAATATATACTTTTTTTTTTTTAAAGAGACAGAGATTCACTTTATCGCCCTTGGTAGAGTGCCATAGCATAACAGCTCATAGCAACCTCCAACTCCTGGGCTTAGGCGACTCTCTTACCTCAGCCTCCCGAGTAGCTGGGACTGCCACAATGCCTGGCCATGTTTTGTTGCAGTTTGGCCAGGGCCCGGTATACCGGGCCAGCGCCTTACCCACTGAGCCACAGGCGCCACCACCTCAGAATATACTTTAAGATACCTCACATGATCTTCTCTCATTTAATTTTGTTGGCAGTTTAGTTTAGGTGTTACTACTGAGGGGAATGGAGACTCAAAGAGAGCCAGTGTTTCTAGAAGCAATACATGAATAATGTTCACTTTTAAAAATGCAAATTGGCTAGGCAGTGACTCACGCTTATAATCCTAGCACTCTGGGATGCTGAAGCAGATAGATTGCTTGAGCTTGAGTTCGAGACCAGCCTGAGGTTTGCAAACTATACTGAGTATGGAGAGTAAAAATATGAAAGTTTATTTTCAACAGGTAAGGGAAACTGGAAAAGGCAATTATCCTAAGCCTTTGAAGTTTCAATTGTACAAATAACAGAAAGTGAAGAAAACATAAGGGAGGAAAACTCAAGAAATTTCAAGTTCTCGTCACAGTGATGAGCTCTTGGGAACCTTATCAGAACTACAATTCCATTGCAAATTCTCTAATAAAAACTAGTAGTCACTTGTTAAGAAAATACTTTGGGCTCAGTGCCTGTAGCTCAAGTGGCTAAGGCACCAGACACTAGAGCTGGCAGGTTCAAATCCAGCCCAGGCCTGCAAAACAACAATGACAACTACAACCAAGAAACAGCCAGGCATTATGGCAGGCTCCTGTAGTGCCAGCTACTTGGGAGGCTGAGCAAAAGAAGCGCTTAAGCCCAAGAGTTGGAGGTTGCTGCAAAAGCTTGAGGCTCTGTCTCAAAAAAAAAATTAATATTTAATAGTAATATAAAAATTAGTATTTTAAATTAATAATATTTTTTGAGACAAAGTCTCACTCTGTCCCCCTCAGTAGAGTGCTGTGGCATCATAGTTCACTTTGTTCTCTTTTTACTATTAACCAAGATTTTGTAAGCACAAGAGAGAAGAATCCAGAGATACCTAATAAAGCAAATAAGCCAACTGGGAAAAATGACTTTGACTACATTCTGATAACATTTTCTGTTACCATGTATCTAGAAAAAGTTGGGTAAACTCCCTAAAATTCCTGGATTAGTAAATTTCTGCTAAAAAGTTCCTGAGCCCTTTGCAGCTACAATCCTCAACACACCAGGTCACTACAGTCCTGGCCAGCTACAGGGGAGCACAGAGGAAGCTTCATCTGTATTTACAGCTGCTCCTCCTCCCTTGCATCACCACCTGAGCTCCACCTCCTGTCAGATCAATGGTGGCATTACATTCTCATAGAAGCACAAACCCTATTTATTGTAAACTGCACCTGCAAGGAAACGAGGCTGCTCGCTCCTTATGAAAAGGTAATGATAATGCAGATGATATAACAATATAGTGTAATAATGTAATAAGAGTAGAAATAACATGCACAATCAATGCACTTCAATCATCATGAAACCATCCCCACCTCCATGTAAACTGCACACACAAGGAATCTAGGTTGAGGATGCCTTATGAGAATCTAAGGTCTGATGGTCTAAAGCCAAGACATCATGTGCTTGCATCATCTCCCCCCACACCCTGCCAACCCTGCCAACTCTGTCCCATGGAAGAATTGTTTTCTATGAAATCGCTCCCTGTTACAAAAACATTATAAATCTGACTCAACTGCATTTGATCTATTTGTGCAGTGATTGGGGTTAATATAAGAGGGTTTTTAAATATAGCATTTTCCGGCTGGGTGCCTGTAGCTCAGTGGTTAGGGCATGACCCACATGCTCCAGGGCTGGTGGGTTTGAACTGGGCCAGGGCTTGCTAAACAAAAAAAATAGTCAGTCATTGTGGCGCCCACCTGTAGTCCCAGCTACCAGGAAGGTTTTGGCCAGAGAATCTCCTGAGCCCAAGAGTTTGAGGTTACTGGCTCAGTGCCTGTGGCTCAACTGGCTAAGGCGCCAGCCACATACACCTAAGGTGGCGGGTTCAAATCCAGCCCGGGCCCGCCAAACAACAATGATGGCTGCAACCAAAAAAATAGCCAGGCGTTGTGGCGGGCGCCTGTGGTCCCAGCTACTTGGGAGGCTAAGGCGGGAGACTCGCTTGAACCCAGGAGTTGGAGGTTGCTGTGAGCTGTGATGCCATGGCACTCTACCCAGGGGGAAAGCTTGAGGCTCTGTCTCACAAAAAGAAGAAAAAAAGAGTTTGAGGTTACTGTGAGCTATGACACCAAGGCACTCTACCTAGGGTGACAAAGTTAGACTTTTTTTTTTTTTTTGAGACAAAGTAGTATTTCCAGTATTTACAATCTCCACCTCCAAAAATACACTTAAGAATGTTGGCCTGGGCACTATGGCTCACAACTGTCATCCTAGTACTCTGCCAAGGCTGTGGATTGCCACCAGCCTGAGCAAGACCCCATCTCCAAAAACAGCCAGGCATTTCAGCAGGTACCTGTAGTCCTAGCTTCTCAGGAGGCTGAGGCAAGAGAATCACTTTTATTTCTAAATAAATAAATAAATATTAAATATATGTACATAAGCCAAATAAATTTTTTAATTAATATTTTTTCAGACAGTCTCACTTTGTCCCTCTCAGTAGAGTGCTATTGCATCACAGCTCCCAGCAATCTCAAACTCTTGGGCTCAAGTGATCTTAGAGACAAGGTCTCCCTGTAGCTCAGGCTAGTCTTGAAATCCTGAGCTCAGGGAATCCACTCGCCTTTGTCTTCCACCGCACCCATCACTAAATTAATATTTTTTAAGTGCATCAGCAGATAAGTGGTAAATGAATGAAATCTGAAAAACATTTAAACACTTTTCATTGCCACGATGCCTACAGAGATGCTTCAGGCTCTCCCAATCCGTATTAGAAATGCCAGAAGACTTCTGAGATTCACCACACTCAGTTACTCCAGTGCACACCTGGAGGGTGGAGACAGTCAGAGGATATGAGAAGGAAGCCAACACGTGGCCACAAGGCCAATCACAGGGTGCTATGATTACTGTGGTAGAAACCAAAATGGAAAATGAAATGTAAGTGTATGTGCCAGAGTAGAGGAGGGGTCTCAGTCTTGCTCAGACTGGTCTTGAACTCATGAGCTCAAGCTCTGGTGTATGTGGCTGGTGCCCCAGCGGCTGAACTACATAGGGACTGGGAATGCAAAGGATGAACCTGCAGCATCTTGACGCATCAAACACTAAGGAAGTGCTCAGAGGATGATGGGGACACAGCAGCTCAAAGGGCTCTGTATACTAATATCCTGATAAATGCACTAAGGATATTTTAGAACAAAATATCCTTAATTTTAGGAAATACACACTAAAGAGTTTTGGGATAAAAGGACATGATGTCAACTTACTCTAAAATGTTCAGAACTATAAACGTTATGTAATGCAAAATGCCATATGAAAGGGGAATGTGTAGGACTGAAAAAAAAATTATGTGTAGGAGGAGTTATGGGGAGTAGGGGGCTGAGGTGAAGACTAGGAATATAGCCACATCAATAGAATATGGTTAATATTTGGGAAATTCTTTGTACTATTCTTACAACTTTTCATTTAAAAAAAAAAAAATCACTTGTAAGGCATACCACAAACTAAAAACCCCAAAGAAAGAATTAAGGAAGAAAAAAATACCAACAGGAGCTGTGACAGATGCAGAGAGCAGAGTGTCACTGTTTACACTGATTTGCTGCCACTGTCTTCTCTGACAAAAACTTTTAAACACTTCCAGAATGATCCCATTAGAACGCATGCTACAAATGCTCCACTGCAGTAACTTATGCCAAGAATTACGCCAAAAATAATGTTTAAATAGCATTTATTTCAAGTAAAAATATTAACTGCCCAAGTCATTGGGGTTTTTGTTTGGTAGCCGAGCATGTGGCAGGCACCTATAGACCCAGATACTCAAAAAAACAAATGGAAACTTCTCTTTGGCATTGAAAACCACCAACATCAGAAAATGAAGGAGGTTGAAAAAAATCATCAAAATACTTATGTACACAAGAGTCTCGTCTCACAAATTGGCCTGACAGAAGCAGTCTTTCCCTTGTACATTTATCTGAATTATAAAATGTGTAGGGTTTTTTGTTTGCGTTTCTTTTTTTGAGACGGTGTCTCAAGCTGTTGCCCTGGATAGAGTGTCGCACTGTCATAGCTCACAGCAACCTCCAGCTCTTGGCCTCAAACAATCTTCTTGCCTCAATTTTTCTATTTTTAGTAGAGATGGGGTCTCACTCTTCAGACTGGTCTTGAACTTGTGAACTCAAGCTATCCACCTACCTCAGCCTCCCAGAGTGCTAGGATTACAGGTATGAGCCACCATGCCAGGTCATAAAATGTGTTTTAAATATAACACCCACAGAAACCAAGAAGTGGTCAATAATGAAATATACATTTCTTCTTGGAGATAAGAGTCTCGTTCTGTCACCTTGGGCAGAGTGCCATGGTGTCGAAGCTCGCAGCAACCTCAAACTCCTCAGCCTCCCAGGTAGCTGGGACTATAGGCGCCCCCTACAACACATGACTATTTTTAGAGACGGGGTCTCAGTTTTGCTTAGGCTGGTCTTGAGCTCCTGAGCTCAAGCATTCCACCTGCCTCAACCTACCAGAGTACTGAGATTACAGGCGTGAGCCACTGCATCTGGCCCAAATTTAGATTTATACATATGCTCTCTTAAATTATATTGTTAATGCACAAAAAAAAATAAACCGTTCTCTCAATTTATTATACTCTCCGTTAAATAAAACAGCTTCTACTCCAGGATCCTTCCTGTCTCAAGCTCTCAGACCATTTCCCCGGTGATTTTCTCTGTCTCTCTATTAGCAAAAGCCAGACTGAGGCCCTCACGCTGAAGCCACATCCCCTTAAGGACATGCATCACACCAGCTTAAAAAACTTCTAGTGTACCCATTCGCCAGTTCTTGGCTCCGGAGGGGAAGAAGTTCTACTTCCCCAGCCTCATCTCCCCTCCACTTCAGCAAACGTACATGCTAGTGCACACAAGCACACCCAACACACTGCTTCGGCCCCACTCACTCCTCTACTCCCCTGTCCCTGCAAAATTTTCATCCTGCTTCTTTAAGCTTGGCCTGCTTTTTCACCTGATTTCTACTCTTTCCCTCTAGGAAGCTCTCCCTGACTCATCCCTGAAGTGATTAGAAGCTCTCTTCCTGGAACCTCCCATAATGGCCTATTGCGGGGAGTAGAAGTCTGAACTCCTGCAAACCGCACCTGGGTATTAGAGTCACCAAGAAAAACAACAAGAACAGTCAATACTGGATAGAACTTTACTTACACAGAGAAGAGACGGCACACCATTCGCCTCAGGAGTGGACAGTGGTACCCCCATGGCCAGCGGGCCCTCCTGGCAGCCAAAGCAGACAGACACTGGCCTGCATGCCATCCTCTCAAGCTGCAAAAGGAAGAACCCGGGCCCTCTCCTCAGGGGAAAGATAGAACAGAACAGTTGGCCAAGTGCCATGATGTATACACTTAAGTGGAACAAAGAAATACACACTGATTCTCAAACATGGAGAGAGATTTCCACAAAAGGTGCAAAGTCCAGCGTAAGCTGTTAAGGGCTGTATCTCCTGGAAGGGAAGTGCTCAGGCCCAAGGGCCATTCTTACAGGGTTAAGAGGGGTCATGACTGAAGCATAATACCACTTTATACCCTCATCAGTCTGTGAATCTATCCCCACTAAAGACAATCTTACTGGGGAATACTAAGAATTCAGTGTTGGCTGTGCACAGTGGCTCATGCCTGTAATCCTACGGATTACTCTGGGAAGCTGAGGCAGGCAGATTGCTTGGGCTCAGGCGTTCAAGACCAACCTGAGCAACATGGGTACCCCATCTCCACTAAAAGTAGATAAAAGCAGCCAGGCATGTAGCAGGCACCTATAGTCCCAGGTCCTCGAGAGGCTGAGGCAAGAGGATCCTTGAGTCCAACAGTTTGAATTGTTGTGAGCTGTGACACCACTGCACTGTACCCAGGACCACACAAAAAAAGAAAAGAAAAAGTCCTCTCCACTAATTCCTTTGTTTACAGACATTTGTCCCTTCAAAAAAAAGTGAACTATTTTAAAAAGGAATTCTACTTTTTTTTTTAGAGATAGACACCCTTGGTAGAGTGCGGTGACATCACAGCAACCTCCAACTCCTGGGCTTAGGTGTCTTCTCTTGCCTCAGCCTCCTGAGTAGCTGGGACCACAGGCGCCAGCCGCAACACCCAGGTATTTTTTATATTCTACTGAGCCACAGGTGCCGCCCCTAAAATAATTGTTAAGTAGAAAGTTTTACAAGTATCAACAAGTATGACAATTTAGTTTTTAAAAAGGGAAAGGGGGGCGGCACCTGTGGCTCAGTGAGTAGGGTGCCGGCCCCATATACCGAGGGTAGTGGGTTCAAACGCAGCCCTGGCCAAACTACAACAACAACAACAAAAAAAAATAGCCGGCTGTTGTAGTGGGTGCCTGTAGTCCCAGCTACTAGGGAGGCCGAGGCAAGAGAATCGCCTAAGCCCAAGGAGTTAGGGGTTGCTGTGAGCTGTGTGACGCCACAGCACTCTACCGAGGGTTAATAAGTAAAACTCTGTCTCAAAAAAAAGGGGGGGGGGAGGGCAGAAAGGGCGGGTGGCACCTGTGGGCTCAGTGGGTAAGGCACCAACCCCATATACTGAGGGTGGCAGATTCAAACCCAGCCCCAGCCAAACAGCAACAAAAAATAGCCAGGCGCTGTGGCAGGCACCTGTAGTCCCAGCTACTAGGGAGGCTTAGGCAAGAGAATCACCTAAGCCCAGGAGTCAGAGGTTGCTGGGAGCTGTGATGCCACAGCTCTCTACCGAGAGTGACAAGGTGAGACTCTGTCTCTAAAAAAGAAAGGGAGGGGGGCACTATCCTGTGAAAAGTGGTTATAACACCCAGAATTCATAATACATGAATTTGAAAGTTTGCCACTTTTAGAGATTAGCACTGGCTCTGTAAAAGAAAAACGAAATGGAAGTGGGCCAAAACCCAACCACAAATGACCAGGCGGGTGGCTTGTGCCTGAAATCCTACCACTCTGGGAGGCTGAGGCAGGTAGATCAGATAGTCTGAGCTCAGGGGTTCCAGACCAGCCTGAGCATGAGCAAGACCCCATAGCCAGGCATTATGGCTGTAATCCTAGCTACTTGGGAGGCTGAGGCAAGAGAATCACTACAGCCCAAAAGTTTAGGTTGGTGTGAGCTATGATGCCAGCGCACTCTGCCAAGGGCAATAAAGTGAGACTCTGTCTTTAAAGGAAAAAAAAAAGAAAAGATTAATGACACTTTGTTTTGGCACATTGTAATCCAGGGACCCTCCTGGTGAGCTAGTAGGTTCAGACACCAGTCAGGCTCTGGAAGGGAAAGGCATCTCCATCCCTTCATGAAGGGCCTTCATTAATTTCAAAATTCTATGCATTTAGGGATATAAATAAGGAATTTATAAGCCTCCAGCTAACAGTTTAACTGGCCCGTTTCTTAGATTATTTTAGGGATATACAGCTTTCAAAAGCTCTCTTCAAAGCTTGAAAATGACAAAAGGCATTCCTAAGTGAACTCACTATAATTTTTTTTTAATATACTTGGCATTACACGTGAAAATCTTAGTGACCTACTTTTTAATTATAACTTCATCTTCCAGTGGCTCTGGAGCAGTCTCTGAGCCTCCCTGGGAAGCAGCAGTTATGTTTCTGGCAAATCATTTGCCCAAAATACAACCAAGAGCTCTAACATGTCTATTTCCATTGATAAAGCATTCTGTATTTGATATTCCATCCTAAGAACACACAAGAGGTGATCACAGGCCAAATAATCAAAATTTTAAAAAAATAAAATAAAATCATTAAAGGAGATGCAATCAATAGTTAAAACTGCAGTTGTACATTCAAAAATTCCGTATCTGTTAAAATTGCTATGATGAAAAACCTGTGGCTCAATCAGCTAAGGCGCCAGCCACGTACACCTAAGGTGGCGGGTTCAAATCCCCAGCCCGGGCCCGCCAAACAACGATGGCTGCAACCAAAAAATGGCCAGGTGTTGTGGCGGGCGCCTGTGGTCCCAGCTACTTGGGAGGCGGAGGCAGGAGACTCGCTTGAGCCCAGGAGTTGGAGGTTGCTATGAGCTGTGATGCCATGG
>CAUYQV010039833.1:0-79956 GCA_963574575.1 Galagoides demidoff | reverse complement strand
TAACAAACCAAGTCCCACAGATAGGAGATATTTAACCGAGTCTTTTAACCTTCAATCCAGTGTTCTTTTTTGTATGCAGAAGCTAATCTCAGGCACTAATTCTTACATAATTACAACGGAATTATCATTCCTTACAGATTTAAATGTCACACTTAACAGAGAGACTGTGAAGTCAGGACTAAGACCACAAGTTCTACCTAGCTATGAATTGCCCTCTGTTTTTTGCTGACTATATTATTTTAGATAAATTGTTTCATCTTCCTATTTTCTGCCATTTTATGTATCAGATAGAATTAATAATAAATGCCTATAATATGGGTAATATACAAGTTAGATGGCATGCTCTAAGTGTTTAGTAAATGTTAAATTTTACCATTATTTCTTTACTTTTTCAATTCCCCAATGAAATATGGACATTATTTGAGTTTTGTGTTCAATAAAGGGCATGCATGTATAAAATATGCCATGAATGATGAAAAAAGAATGCAAACATGAAGCAGGTTATAAAAAATACCTCTATGCATATAATAATACAGTTTGAGAACAAAATAAAATGTAAAGAAAACTGAAATTCATTAATGTCATCATTTGTTCTGCAAGTCTCTATTGAGCACCTGCTGCATGCAAGGCACTACTCGTGGAACTGGGGCAGAGCATCAGACAGGAACCCCCTAGCCTCACGGGACGCACCTCCCTTGAAGGTACAGAAACAATGTACAAGTCAGCATGAGGATATATGCTAAGTCACAGGTGACAAGTGCTATGGAATAGGTGAAACCAAAGGGGGAGAGAGCATTAGTTAGGGGCTCTGAACATGGCGGCCAAGGAAAACTCTCCAGTAAAGCAACGTTTGAACAAAAAGCTGGAGAAGGGAAGGGCCCCAGTCAGCCCTGCAGGGAATACCAGGTGAGGAAGAGTGGGTCAGAGACTCACAGGTTGTCATGTACCTTCCAGATGAATGCAAGAACTTCAGTTTTTTACCCAAACAGAATGGGGAGTAATTGGAGGCTTTCCTGAGTAGCATTACTTGATCTGAAGTATGTTTTTAGTGATCATTTTGGCTGCTGTGTTGGAAATAAACATTTAAATAGGCAAAGAACAGAAACAGCAAAAATAGTAAAAGGCAGTTCTAAGGATACAAGCAAGAGATGATGCAACTTTAAGCTGATGCTGGGTGATATTTTATTGTGTGGATGCAATTTAATTTAACAAATTTGACCTCAAATAACCTACCTGGTGGAACACGCTAGGTATACAAGAGTAAATAAATGCTTGCTTACCCTCAAAGCACTCTCTAGCTAGTGAGATAGATATTTAAAGACCTACCTGCACCACAGGAGGAATGAAGTATATCTAGATACAAATGAATGATTATTTTGTGGAAGCCCTTGGATGCTTTAAGAAGGACGTGGCTTGTGAGCCAGATTGAAAGTGAAGTGGATTAGAGTCAGATAATTCCAGTTGAGAAAATAGTCAGAACGATGGCCCAGGTGAGGCAGGTGGTCCAATCTCAGTTCATTTCTGTTATTCCTACCAGCTGGTTAGCGTTAGCCCCATGCCTGTGTGGTCCAGAGGTCAACCAGAGACTTCGGCAGAGTTTACACACTCATTCCAGGGTTTCCTTTTCTAGGACATCCCGTCACTTTCCAGTGCCTGTTTGTGATAAGCAGGACTCTAAGGCAGACCCTACTATTACTGTACCTGGGGTGCATGCCATGCAGAGCCCCTCTCCTCGAGTGTGGCACAACCTGTGAGATATTACTAACATATTTGTATCTCATCACACAGCAAAATGAAAATTCTCCTGAGTGAGCCTTATCTAATCAGGCGAGCTTTATAAAAACAGAGAATGTTTTCCAGCTGGTCATAGAGGAAGACATCAGAGTCAGGAGCTTTTGCTGGCCAAGAAGAAGCAAAAAGCCATGTTGTGAACTACAGGGATCATGTGGTAAGAAACTGTCCACAGGCTCTTGAAGCCAAGAGTCAGTTCTGGACAATAGTTGGCAGAAAACCAGAGACATGAGTGATGCAGCTACAAGAAAACGAAGCCAGGCGTGAAGGCTCACACTTGTGATCCTGGCACTCTGTAAGGCTAAGGCAGGTGGATGGCTTGAGTTCAGGTGTTCAAGATCAGCCTGAGCAAGAACGAGACCCCCATCTCTACTAAAAATAGAAAAACTAGCCAGCCATTACGGTGGGTGCCTGTAGTCCAAACTGCTCTGGAGGGAGGAGCAAGAGGCTCATTGAACCCAGGAATTTGAGGTTGATGTGAGCTTTGATGACACCATGCTACTCTACCCAGTGCAACAGTGAGACTCTGTCTGAAAAACAAACAAACAAACAAACAAAAAGAAATAATGTGAGTTCTGCCAGCAACCAGTGTTCCTGGACAAGGCCTCTTAGCCAGAGACCACAGTTGCCAGCTGACACCATGATTTCAGTCTGGTGAAACCCTGAACAAAGGACCCAGCTCATCTCTACTGGGCTCTTGGCCTGTAAGACTGTTACATATAAATGAGTATTATTGTAAAACCACTGTGTTTATGTAAATCTGTCACAAAACAATGACTAACACACTCTGGTTGTCTTGAACTGTCCTCTGGTTATTCTTACAAGCAAACCATCAGAATCTTAACTGTTCCCTAGATGTAGATGTGGTCGACCCTCAGGGTAAATGATTTCTTTTTTTTTTTTTTTTAACACAGGAAAATTACCCCATGCGCTACCTTTCTTCTAAGCAACTCTCTCCAGGATATACTGTTTCCAGTGCCTCTGGGTAGCTCTCTTTTACATTTTGTCCAGAGTTTATGGTTGTTGCCTTTTGGAGGGTTGATCTAGTATAAGCTACTGGGCTGCTCAGATTCTGAATGGCAGGATCAATGTAATTTGATGGTGGATTGGGGGCAAGTAGGATAAACAGAAAAGCCAAAGATTATCCTGTAGTTTCGAGTCTCTGCAAGTAGAAGGAAGAAGCTGCCATTTACTGAAATGGAAAGACTATATACATGCAACCAGTTGCACCTGTGAGCTTAGAGTTCAGAGGAGAGGACCGATGTAGACATAGAAATCCTGGAAGTTGTTTTTTAAAGGCATGAGGGTGAGTTAACTTCTCAACAAATTCACTTTAAACAGAGGAGAGAAAAGACCCGAAGGCTGAGTCTGGGGGCAATCCAAACTGTAACGAACAGGAAAAGTGATGGGACCAGGAGAGGAGACTAAGCAGGAGCCAGTGAGAGTGGGAAAAACACACAGAATATGACGACCTGGAAGCCAATTGAAAAATAGAGTTTCAGCAACAAAGCAATGATTGCTTGTAGTTAATTCTGTGCCAAGCGAGATGAGCATTGAGACTTAACCATTGAATTTAGCAATGAGGACGTCTTTGTAACCTTGACAAAAGCAGTTTCAGCAGAGTGTTGTAGGAGAAAGCTTGATTAGAGTGGATGGCAAACAGGAGGAGGGCACCCAGAGACAGAAAATTCAGACAATTCTGGAGTGATTTTGCTATCAAGATGAACAGAGAAATGAAGCAATGGCTCGAAGGGTTTTATTTTGTTGTTTGTGTTTAAGATAGGAGAATGTGTATTATGTCTGTGTGCTGGTAGAGAGGGAACATCAACAATGTAAAAACCAGAAGGGATAATTACTGCTGGAGGGAGTGGGCCTGAGAATCAGGCAGAGTTCATAACAGAAACCAAGGTGAAGGCAGATGATGTAGGTCTGCACTTAGGTGAGCAGGTCAGCGTAGCCCTGGGAGCCAGTGGTTTACGGACAAACAAGAAGGCACGAAACAGCCACGGAGAGCATGAGAGCGTGAATGGGCTAGGAGTAAGTAATAGGTTCTCTGGGCAGTACCTAGGGTCCACTGGAGGTCAGAGGGTCATGATTTCGAAGTGAGACCAGGCAGGATGGATTGCATCAAGGTCGGAATTTTTTCAAGTGTACAAAATGCAAGATAAGGCAAGGAGGTTAAGGTTGATAATTGAAAATGATTGTCAATGAATCGAAGGTCGATAAGGATGAAGGGAGAAAATGAGGTTAGTAACAGTGAGAAGAGGAGAGGAGCAAAGCAGAGAAAAGGGAAATGGTAGGTGATGGGTGGATGGATAGAAAGAAAGAATAATGTCCACAGCATAGCCGAACAGATTAGCAAGAAGCAGGTTTGGGTTTTGCCTTTTTTAAAGTGTAAAATGGTTTGTAAATACCAGTGTGGTCGGAGATTGTTGAGTCAGGTTTGTAAAAGTGAGCCAGGTAGGAGGCAGAGCTCAAGGAGTGGTCTGAGGAAGACTGAGGGGCTGGAGAGCCTGGAGGAGCTGCAGGTGTCAGTAGTGACAGGGGCCCAGCCCTGGAGCTGAGAGATGAGAGAGGGGGAGGACAAGCCCATGGTGGGGCTGCAGTACATGACAGGGAGCCAGTCCTAACCTCAGGAAAGCAGGTAGTGTGGATTGGAGGAACCATAGCAAGTAGCAGGGACAGCAAGGAAGACCCAGTCCTGGCTTGCCCACTGCGACCTAGAAGTACGAGGGGTGTGCAAGATGAAACGGCTTCCACTTGAGAGAGCTCAGGGGAAGCAGTGTCCTCAAGGGAGGGCTTGATATTAAGGGAGAAATCGTTCTTCTAAGAATCTAAATTAGCTGGTTACTGTGCCTGACTGTTAAATTAGGCCTTTCACCTCCTGGCAGTGCAAGTTCCATAAAGGGAGAAAGGGTAGGACGCATAGTTCTTGGGATCTGACAAAAGGAGGCATAGAACTTCTTCAAAAGAGGCCAATATTTTCTAAAATTCCAAGAATTTTCCCCATAATCATTTTCATATGTCTTGCAACTAGAATCATTTTCATATCTCTTGCAACTAGAACAAAACTTGAAATACATTTGTAATCATAATACAATAAATGAGTTTTTTAACCGAATTCATCTGACATGGAAGTTTATAGTGAGCAATATTTCCAATGGCAGTTTTTGAAAATAAAAAGCCTATCGGGCAGCACCTGTAGCTCAAAGGAGTAGGGTGCTGGCCCCATATGCCGGAGGTGGTGGGTTCAAACCCAGCCCTGGCCAAAAACTGCAAAAAAAGAAAAGAAAAGAAAAAGCTTATCTTAACCCCTAAAATATGACATGGTCCTGAGGTTGCTATCTTGATCTTGGTTGTGAATCCAAGATGATTTTTTCAAAAGTGAATCTCATGATAGAATTAGGTTCAGTGGGTCCTTTACTGCAGACGCACCACGCAGTGACTTATAAGGCACTGAGATAGTTAATGGGTTTTAGTATTCACTTTTATTCTTTTATTTTGAGGAGGAGAACCCGCCATTTAAAAACATGGAAAGCTAATTAAAGCTTTTCCACTATTTCATTATCTGAATGTAGTTGCAAATTCCGACTTAAAACTCTTATCAGAGAGAGACTCAACATCCCTCTGTGAACAGCAATGAACATTCAATTAGTACTTCAATACACGTGTATTTTAAATAAAAAATATACTTTATTGTTAATCTCCTTCTTTACAAATGCAAATACCCAATTTTAAAATCCAAGGAGAGTGTCCTTCCTTTTATTCTTACAGGAGGAATAAAAAAGTTCTTTTTTCTATTTACAGGGAAGACCTGAGTTTTCTGAAGTTGTTGCTAAATTAGAAGAGTGTCTCTGCAACATCGAGGTAAAAATCTTTACTGTCTGAAATGTGTCTGTGAAAAAGCCCCGAATATCCAAGGATGTCAGGGATGTAGGTGAGATAGCACTTATGAAAAGTGGATATGAAGGTTCATAGCTCCATCCATCTTTATGTTATTCATTCAATTCCTAGGGTGGAGCTGAATTGGCTGCCACCATGAGGGCAAAGGCAAATGTATAGTGAATTTGGGCCCTTTCAACAAATAATCAGGCAGGCAAATCAACACAGTCATGACCAGCTTCAAACATGGAGAAGTAGCAGTTTGAAAGTATAACAAATATGTTAGGAAGTAATTATTTAACTATATTTTTCTATACAGAAATTTCTACTTACCGAAAAATGTCATCAAAAACATGAAGCCATTGTCTATTGACATTCAATAAGAAAAGGAAGAATCAGTGAAAGGCACACACAAATTCATTGGGAGGCATTGTTTTCACACCACACCTAGGTTGAGTGACGTGATCTATGTTGGTAATCGGGCTAATAGAATTTACTTCCCTTAATATCAAGGAGCTATTGGCTTTAATTTTCTTTATAATTGCCTTAATTTTCTATACACCTGGTCAGGAAATAGAATTTTTAAATAGGCAAAGGAACTAAAACATGAGCACTAATTTAAAAATACTATATTCCCAATGCAAATGAATGTTTCTGCAGGAGGCACCACCTCACCCCAACCACGGGTACACCTGTGTTTTGAGGAAAGCGGTAACAGTTGGGAAAGGGCGGCATCAACCTGAGATTGCACAGCTAAAACGTCAGAGTGGAAACACCCAAGGAAAGTTTGCTTTCCTTAAAAAAATAAAAAAATCTCAACTAAGAGTCACTGGATCTGAGTTTATGGGAAAAGAGATACGTCTCCAGCTGCAGCCTGCAGGGAAGGTCCCTATCTCATGACTGTCCTGCATCTTTAAAGAGGAGGTCTCCTGTAGTAGGAAGCTTTGGTCTTTAGACAGCAAACCTTCTTTCCCTTTTCTTAGGTCCTAAAACTTACAGAAAGTGAGGAGACCCAGTAATAGAATGGTTTGGCTGGGCTTTCACACTCCCTACGGACAAAAACATCTGCTGGAGGCCATGGGTGGTATTAAGAGATGGCTTCAAGGTGTGAATTTAAAGCATCCTCTCACTTTGAACCTTTGTGTTTCACTGGACAAGACTGCCTCTAGCCTGGGGTTATATCTCATTAGATCTGACTGGGTATGCCAGAAAGAGAGGAAATGGTAGGATCCCCTAAACTAGCTTATCTTGTTATAATGATCAAGCCTCTTAGTATAGTCTTTGCCCCTGGAGAGAGGATGAAGGCGCTATATGCAAAGACAGTTCACTGTATCAGTTGCACTAAATAATGGACCAGAGTCAGCCTAAAGGGGCTTAGCTCACAGAGTCCAGTAATGCTCGCTCCCCTCTCCTCTTCAATTTTCAGTCAATGGCTTAGACCAAGGTCAAAGGGAATCTATTCCCAACATATATAATAAAGTTGAGAGAGACAGAAAACATTTAAAGCAGGGTTCTATATTATCTTGGAGGATGAAGCGATAGCACATGTCTAACAAGAATAACAGGAATAAATGCAATGTCCTGCACCAGAGCCAAAGAAACAATAACAAAAGTGGTATATGGCAGAGACATGGTTCAGAAGCGTCACGAAAGTTAGTGGTTAACAGACTCACTACCATTTAGAATATGAAGTGGCTGTTTTGTTACACAGTGAAAGATTGGTCATTCCTCTCTGGAGATGGCCTAAGAAAATGGTACCCAGTTGTGTCCATGATCCTTTTAAAGGAATAATTAAAACTAGAACACGCCTTTTAGGGGAGATGCACCAGAATGGTGAATGAATTAAAAATCATGTAAGAACCAATTGGAGGAACCAGAGATGCTTATCACAGAAATGAGAAAATTAAACTGAGTCAAACAGCTGCTTTTCAACATCTGAAGAACTATCATGGGGCAAAGGGATTGGCTTTGTTCTCTAGGGAAGAACGCATGGCAGCCATTGGAGCATCCTTCATCGTGTTAAATGGGTGTGTTCTTGGAAAAGTGCGTAAATCCATTTTATGTGAAGGGAATTATTCCATATAAAGGGAATAATTTTAACTATGATTTAAAGGAACTCTGCCGTGTATCTTATTGCTGTAGTAAAGAATGTGAAGAATCTTTTGATCATTGAATAATAACCTTCTAAATATATTTTATGAATCAGATTTGGGCCTTCTGCATTTTCAGAAAGATGAGGGTGTGTTTAACAGGCCAGCTCTCAGCATAGAACTGGGTCAAAAAAAGAAATCGACCTGGCCAGGTGTTACCAGCAGAGGCTAGAAGGGAAAGCCAGAGCGAGCTGAAATGAATAGAAATTAAAATATGAAAAATCCTAGGATAGAAAGTCAAAATAAATCCATATTCTAGGCTATGCCTTTCTGCCTGTTGGATGCATTAAATGATTGAAACTGTCTCTCTTTCACTCAGCTGATGTCTCCTGCTTCCAGTAACAGCAGTGGGTCTCTCTCACCTTCCTCTTCTTCTGATTGCCTGGCCAGCCGGGGAGGGCCTGGCCGGAGCCATGTGGCCGCATTAAGGAGTCGTTTCGAATTGGAATATGCTCTAAATTCCAGATCCTATGCAGCTTGGTCCCAAAGGTAAGTGATAATTTCATTAACAATCTTACAGAAAATCTGTATTCCAGAATCTTATCAAGATCGTCACCAGATTTGAAATTAGTATAACAGGGGATTAACCACCCCTCTGGAAAGCTGACAGGAGTTTTGAGCCCATTTTTTCTTATTATATAATGACCAAAATCTAGAAATTTTATTCTATATTAGCATATGTCCTCAAAGTTGCAAGTAATGGCCGTTAAATCTAGCTTAGTAAAAATGTCTATTCTAAAACCTCAAAGAAATTTTTCTGAATGTGTTCTGGGGGTATTTTGTGGAATTCAAGGAAGAATTCCCATGTGGAAACCAGAAAACAGGTTCTGAGGATCTCAGAAGCAAAGAATCAGAGTTTCAAGAATTGCTATATGATCCAGCAGTTTCCCTCATAGGAGTGTACCCGAAGAATTGAAAACAGGTACTCAAACAAATAGTGGTACTCAGATTTTTACAGTAGCAGTATTCACAATAGCCAAAAGGGTTTCCATCAACCCTTTGTTCGATAAACAAAATGTGGTACCCATATAGTAGAATATTATTCAGCCATAAAAAGGAATAAAGTACAGATGGATAAACCTGAAACCCTGCTAAGTGGAAGAGGCCAGACACAAAGGTCGCAGAGCTGTGACCCGGTTTGAGTGACTATCCAGAATTAACATTAACAGCCCAGGCTGCCATAGCAACATACCATAGACTGGGTGGCCTTAAATAAGGGAAATGTATTTGCCCACAGTTCTAGAGGCTGGTCCAAGATCAGGATGCCAGCATGGTTGGGTTCTGGGGCAGGCTCCTTTCCTGGTTTAGGTTTCGCTACCTTCTCTCCGCATTCTCATTTGGCAGAAAGGGAGACTCTTCATCTTCTAATAAGGTCATCAGTTCTATTGAATTAGGGCTCTAACCTTATGATATCATTTAACCTTAATTACTTCCTTAAAGACCCCTAATTACCTCCTTTAAGACCCTTAATTGCCTCCTTAAAGCACCCCCCCCATACAATGGTGACCGTAAGAGTTTGACATATGAATTTGAAGAAGGACACAATCCAGTTTATAGAAATAACTAAATCCATAAAAAGCAAAAAGTGGATTGGTTTTGCCATGGTCTGGGGCAGAGGAAGAAACAGGGTCCCAGCTTTATTTGGGGGTATTGAAAGTATTTTAGAATTAAAGCTGGTGGTTGTAAAACATTGTGAATATACTAAATGCCATTGAATTACTCAGTTTCAAATGATTAATTCTTTATAAACAAAATGATTATTTCTACATTTTATGAACTTTACTTGAATGGAAAAAAAAAAACAGAACAAAAAAATTTAAGCAAAGGGGTGCGTCAGAAAAAGAGGGAAAAGAATCAGCATTTCTCCATACCAAGCTCTGATCTATCTACATGCCTCAGGTGCCAATAGACTGTCTCTTTGTCTCGGCTTAATTGTAAAGTTTCAATGAGAGATGTATCAGATACCCATTACTACGATAATCTTGTATAATAAGGCACCTCCAAATATAGGGATCTACAAACATAAGCATTGACTTCTTCCTCATGTGTGGGGTGGACTTGACCCTGAGCTACAGGCTGTGTCCAGATCTGCCTGCCCACCATGCCTCTTACCCTCTGTGGATGAGTGTGTAAAAGGGCATACTGCCTGGGGCACGTTATTCTCACAGACAAGGCGAGGAACTTCAGACTACAGGCCCAAAGCCTTTGCTCAAGTTGTTCCTCTGACATTCCACTGGCAAGTCACATGGCTAAAACCAACCTCCATAAGGAGAAAAAATATACCTGATCTCCCATGGGAAGAACACAGAGTCATAGGGCAAAAAGCAAAGATACCTGAGGCATAATGAATTAGGAATAAAAGTGCGGGCTACCATGAGAAAGAACGTGATTGGCCTTTTTCAGATTAAATGACCATCTCGGTGTAAGCAAATGTGGTTGGAGTCTGTGTGGGATTATATTTCATTGACATAAACATGGCTAGCAGGGGCTTTTGTTCTGGATGAGAAACAAAGAAGGCAGCCGCTGTGAGTCTGATAGATTACCCTGTGCAGGACGCACCTTCCAGCCCTTGGGAAACCACAAAGTCTCCTCTACATGAGCTCCAGAACATCTGCACGTGGACCCAGGGACTCACGGGCACTCACACACACGTGTACATACATTTGCACACACACTCACTCCATTAGCAATGTAAACGTTCTTAAAAGTGTGGAAAGGTTATTTGGAGTTATCAAGGTTTTCACACAATCTACAAATCATTATTATTGCTTTTAAAGCCGTAGTTATTATACTATATTTCCAGTCTGACAAGAGAAATGCACCTGTAGCTATGGAGAGATGAGAATCTGAATCACGAATACTTTAATCTATGGATTGTGATGACATTAAGCATCAGCAGGTTTGATTGATAACCGGGCAAACTGGACACAATTCTTTATTGGGTTTCAGTCTCTTGTGTAATTTCATAAAAAGCCCATGGGCCAAAATTAGATTGGGTTTGGTCACATCATCCTCTTCTAGTTCCATCTACTCATCTTCCTGTCTACTTGTGGTTTTAAAATTATTTCTCTGCAAGTCAGATTTCGATATTCTTAAAGTACAGTCACCTGAGATAGGTCAAGAGAATGAGCTATGGAATCAGACAGACTTGAGGTTACATCTTGGCTCTGACACTATCTCAATGACCTTGGTGAAGTTATTAAGTGTTCTATGTAAAACACCATGCACAGGCAATAATACCAGCTTTGGGGGTTGTTATAAGGAGAGACACTATTGTCATAACAATGACAGTTGATTGAAAGACGTCAGCAGACCAGCAAAGAATACAGTTCCAATAATGTAGTTCAGCCCCAGAATTCATAATATGCAGAGAGCTATATAGGGTGGGATGCACAGCTGGACTCCCACTGGAGGTGCAGGGAGCTGTTCTCTGGCCTTCCTAAACCTAGGCAGGTACTAGGTATGCCACTACTAATTTAAGAACCAAACAACCTCCCTCAACTCGGTGAACGAGCCCATCAGGTTTTCTGAGACCTTCTCTCTGATATTCTCATCAAGATTTTTATAGCCTTTTGGTCCTTCCTGACTGTTACAGAACTCTGAGAAGTGTCTGTCCACCAGGTACAAGTTTCTCTCAGGAGCCTGGCACAGTCCTGTGTGTTTGCCGCACAGGTGAAACAAAGGTTGGTTTGTTAGTTGTACCATCCCTTTAGCAAGCTCAGCCTTTGGGCTGCTTAAAATCAACTCCAGAAATAAGCAAAGCATTGAGCTGTAATAACACGCCAACATAGGAATTAAGCCTGCTTTATTCACTACTACATTCCTAGTAGCTAGTAGTATGATTGGCATAAAGTCGATAAGTAACAAATATTTGGTTAGTAGATATAAAATAAAGAATTAGGTAAATTGTTGTGATATTCTCCAAATCCTCTCAGGTAAATACAAAAGAAGTGATGTCTCCATCTCATCTTTTGGCTGAGTTATATTCCATGGTATACATATACCACAGTTTATTTATCTACTCATGGGCTGATGAGCACTTGGGCAGTTTCCACATCTTTGCAGTTGTAAATTAAGCTGCTATAAGCATTCAAGTGCAAATGGCCTCCCAGTAAATGATTTTTTTAATGTAGGGGTCTATGGTGTACCTCCTGGGTGACGGGCTCACCTGCACCTTGGACTCTACCTAACAAATGCAAACAACGTAACCTGATTATATGTACCCTTATATTAACCAGAAATTAAAAGAAGCATTTATACATAACCACAAAATATTAATTAAATAAATTGGCTCAATATTTATACTTATTATTGATTGGGAACTTAATCCATGAATAGGATTTTCTCTATTCTCCCTATTTT
Organism: Galagoides demidoff; assembly: GCA_963574575.1. Lineage (NCBI taxonomy): Eukaryota > Metazoa > Chordata > Mammalia > Primates > Galagidae > Galagoides > Galagoides demidoff. Next base: position 67,771 of record CAUYQV010039833.1, on the reverse strand, counting down.
AGAAAGCTGTCACTACTGAACATAATGGACACTATTTTACCACTTTAGATAGTGATCTAATTAAGGTTTAGGAAATCAGCATTTAATTTTTGTAGATGAGGAAACTGAAGCTTAACAAGAGTAAGCAACTCTCCCCTTTTTATTGGAAAGCAAGTAGGAGGCAGAGCTGTAATTCGTATCCAGGATTCTCCTGTGCTTTCAGAGTTTCTCTGGCACAGGAGGTGGCATGTTCCAGAAGCTTGATATATTTTGCAAATACTTGTATTTTCTGAACTTCTTCTGATTCTGCAAGTAAATCTTGGAATGAATTCAGCTACTCCTCCCAAACCTACTTCTCTATACTGTGTACATGAAGGCAGAGAACTGAAACCAGCCATCAATAGGTTCTTAAAGTCAAAGAACCCAAAGATACAGGAATTGATGGACTCAGTCCAGCAGCGAAAGGTTAACAGCCTCCAAAGACAGAGGTCTCTGCTGTGGCTGCACATTGGGGTAACCTGGGAGCTTTCACAAGTACCAATTCCCAGGACCAATTAACCCAAAACCCATAGGGGTGGCACTCAGGCATCAGAATGAGTCAAAAGTCTCCCAGGTGATTGATTCCAGTACACATCCAAGGACATGAAGCATTACGAGTATGACACAATGCTTACCCAGCTGCCAGTCACTCTGCAGAAAGAGGATGCAACTGATGGGATCAGTGGATGAGGAAAGTGAAAGCCAAGGTGAAACAGCCGCTGTGACCAAAGGGGAACATTCTGAAGGCTGAGACCTGCACAGTCTCTCCCAAAGGCCTTGCAATGTACCAGTAACCTCTGATCTGTGAGCTTCCGAACTATCTCTCATTCACGTTCCACAAAGTATAATTTTTAGTGTGGCATTATGATTTTGAAAAATGGGTTTGCCCTGTAGTCCCTCCTAATCTATGGACATGGGACCCTTCAGCAATGGCTTGGAAATGGTGCAAATATTTTTAAATTTTTTGTTATAATGTTCACAGCTTGTAGGTCGGAGTTTTGCAATTTAATACTTGATTTGATATGGTTTTTGTTTGTTTGCATGTTTCCTTCTAATGATTATTATTTTCTTCATAAAACAAATTTAGAGGTGTCAGAAAATTTTCTCTACAGATAATAGGAATTCACTATTTCCTTCTGAAACCACTAAATGATAAAATCTGAAATTGAGAAAGGCTCTCTTGAAGTTCTGCCTCTTTTAAAATATTTTGTCTCTAGATATATTTGGAAAACTAAGCATGTGGCACTTGCCCCTCCCACAGGGTATGAAATCTCCCATCTTGTGCATGGATTACATCATGTAAATTTAGAAATGACAAAGTGATACACAACCTTTCAGATGTGAAAAACCAATTAGTGTTTGTGTGGGGCTGGGCTCTGAGAATAGAATGCTATGACCCAGTTAGCTGTCCAGGAGTGGAAAACCAGGGGCCCAGGCTTTGGAACAGATACACTTGGAATTAATCTTTCACTCTGCCAAAGGCCATCAAAGGGTTTCTTTAAATAGAAATCTTGTCTAGTGCACTTAGAGTGGGAGTCAACTTTTAAAAGTTGAATATAACATAAAATTTTAATTTATACATAGTTTTTCTGGAATGTAGAAATTATGTAAGATGATAGCACCCTGAAACTGACTTTCACAAGAGGAAGGAAGAAAAGAGAATGGCCAGGGGACTGTGTCCATTGGCTACTGCGGGGCATGTCCCCTCCTCCTCCATTGGCTGCTGTGGACAGGTCCCTTTCTCCTCCATTGGCTGCTTTTGGACAGATCCCCACCTCCTCCATTGGCTGCTGTGAGCAGGTCCCCTCCTCCTCCATTGGCTGCTGTGGGGCAGGTCCCCTTCTCCTCCATTGGCTGCTTTTGGACAGATCCCCTCCTCCTCCATTGGCTGCTGTGGGCAGGTCCCCTCCTCCTCCATTGGCTGCTGTGGGCAGGTCCCCTCCTCCATTGGCTGCTGTGGGGCAGGTCCCCCCCTCCTCCTCACTGCAGGTCGAATATTCCCTTCTTTAATCTATCACCTTTCTTACATGCTCCATTGCACTGATAATCCCCCCTCACACTCCCCTTTCAAGAAAGAAAAGTGAAGAAATGTTCAATCCTTAACTTCCTCCTTCATCCCTATCATAATCTTTCCCTTGCCAGCTCAGCACAATCAGCAGTTTCAACACCACGCTCATGGCTGCCATAAATTCTCTCACACTTTGCTTCTGTCTTCACCGTGAGTTTTCTTGTGATTTTATAAATCCCATGGCTCCAACTCACACACAACACACACACCCACATAGTTGACCCTGGCCTTATGTCCAGCCTTGACCTCTCTGCTTCCTAGCCTTTGCAAAATCATTTACTTCTCTCCTGTTCCATTTCTACCAAGCCCTAACCTACTGAGCCTTCACTGCCAGAATGATCTTCCTCATGTAGAACAATGGTTGTATTATCTGCATTAAAATATTCAGTACTCCTTTGTTGCCTCTAAACTTAAGTGAAGTTATTTCGTTCTGGAGGCTACACAAGTCCATTGTATGCTCTAGTGTTTCTAAGCAGAGGGTTGTAACTCTCACCCTCTTCTCAAATGCTTTCGAGGGTTTTTGGAAGTGTATGAGGCACTTTTATTATTGTCATTATTATTATAATTATTTTGGCATTACCAGTGACAAAGGAGGTGCTACTGATATTTAGTGGGCTGGGGTTTGAATGTTGAACTTCCTATAATGTTTTGGAAAATTCCACAAAATAAAAAATTATCCTGCATGAAACGTCAATGACATCCTTGGGGGGCACACTAAGGTCAAGCTGGAACTTCCACTATTTCTCATTCAAACCCCATAGTTAAGCCACTGTCAATCTGTCACCACGATATCTGTTTTTTTAACTTTGCCCCTTCCCATCTTCTCAAAATGATAGTCAACCTCAGTAATTACTGAAGTTACTTCATCGTGTCATGAAGACGTCTGTTCTGGGGTTAGTCCATCCTCACTCGGGCCTCACTAAAGGCCACAGCACTTTGTGTCATTTTAAGCATTTACATTATTTCATCTTATAATCAAGTGTCTTAGTCCCCACTAGCTCATAAACACCTTAAGTGCAGAAATTTTTTCTCTTCTTGTTAAGGTGCCTATAATATGTAATTTATAATTAAACTATATTTGTTGAATGCTAAATTTTTTTATTTATAACAAATTAAGGGAACCATTAGTTGTGCTATTAATACTACTCTTTGTTTCCCTGAAATTGAAGTAGGCAAAACTCTCACATTCAGATATTTTAAGCCCTTCATTCCTGTCAAGTTCAAATCTGTTATTTTCCAAAAATAGCAAAACCACTAGATATTTAAATCCATGTTCACCCTACTCCTCACCTTTAGGGCATTGAATATCCGCCGGTTTCTTTTTAATAAACAAAAGGATAGACTGTAGGAATCTGATGAATGTGAACAAGAGTTACTTTTCCTTCCTCCCCCACTCCCTTCCCCAACTGATCTTCAATATATTCAATATATTTCTTCCATATATTAAGGATCTGTGTTTAGATAGGTCTTGTTTTGGTTTCTTTATCCTGTTCCATTGAGTTATTTGTCTATTCCTGTGTCTATAGTACACAATGTTGATTACAGTGTCATTATTAAAGTCTTCATGTCTGGCAGGACATGTTCCATATTGGCTATTCTTAATGTCACTTGGCTTTTTACCCTTCTGTATATAGCAGCTCCCCCTTGTTCACAGTTTCTCTTTCCTGGACTTCCTGGGTCACCCTCCATCCAACAATAGGTGAGTTCAGTAGCCCCTAATAGAAGGAGGATACAATCCAAGACCCCCAGTGAATACCTGAAATGGTGGATAGCACAGAATCCTATATACCAATATATTGTGTTTTTTCCTATAGATACCTACCTATGATAATGTTAATGTATAAATTAGGCACAGTACGATAATAACAATGGAACAGTTATAAAATGGAACAGTTAGAACAACATGCCAGCATCATCCCTGCAATTTTCTGTGGTCACTGTGTCAAGCACTGCAATGACCCATCCAGAAAGCTGCCGAAGAGTGGGTGGCATACACAGCATGGAGGTGCTGGACACAGGGATGGTCACGTCCTGGGAAGGCATGGACACGCTACTCAGAATGGCACACTATTTAAAATTTATGAACTGTTTGTTTCTGGAATTTTCCATTTAATATTTTCAGACCTCAGGTGACCACAGGTAACTGAGACCATGGAAAGCAAAACCACTGATAAGTGGGCATCTACCGTAAAGTATAATAAGATCTTTTAAGAAATCTTATTAAGAGAGATACCACCTTTACATAAGTTCTATTATGGTGTATTGTTATAATTATTCTATTTTATTATTGCTGTTGTTAATTTCATACTATGCCTAAGTTATAAATTAAATTTTATCTTAGATACGTATGTACAGGATTGTTTTACACAGATGTGGTCTATTTAGGTTTGCCCCATTATTTGCTATTTCATTATTTACAATGCTTTCATTTCAAACCTTTCTCTGAGAATCATTTTATAATTTTTCAAATGTACCTTTAAAAATTCCTTCAGCATGACTCTATTGGAAGTAAACATTTGAAACATTTTTATTTTCTCTCTCTTTTGAAAGATATTTAGTGGATATGAAATTTTAGGTGTTCAATTACTTTTCCCCCCTATACCTTTGGGGAAAAAAATGCTATTCCACGTTTTTGACTTCCCTTGTTGCTATTAAAATTTAATTCATGAACCATTTGTCATTGCCCTTGTTTTCAATCTTCCCTTCCCAATGCTGTTAGAATCTCTCTTTGTCTTTGGTGTCTTACACTGTAACTATTTTGCATATAGTTTTAAAATTACTTCTATTTATCTTGTGTGTGATTTGTTGGTTTGCCATAAACTGAGGATTGATGTATTTCATAAATTCTGGATAATTTTCAGGCACTAAGTCTTCTTCCTATCTCTTCTTCTTTACTCTTTCTAGAACTCTAATTAGATGTATTTTAAATCTTCCCTTTTTCTCAAATTTTTTTTTCTGTTTCTCATTCTTCTGTTTTTTGGGCAATTTTTTCAGATCTATTAGTAGCTTCCATTTCACTTCCTTTCTTTGAAGCTGGATCTCATAATGCTGTTTATTTTATTTACTGAGTTTCTAATTCAATTCATTCCTACATTTGATCTTAGCCAAAAGGCTGAGATGTGATAATGTTTCTAATTTCTATTCAATTTCTACAAGTTGTATATTATTTACAACTTAACTGGACAGTTTTAAAAATTTGTTTCTTCTATATACTTTTATTTTCCTTCTTCAAACACCTTTATTTTATATTCTATATTGACTATGTGTATATTCTATATTGACTATGTGTAATCACAGCAATCTTTATTATTCTGTGGTCTGTTGTTTTCACTACTCCTTGCTCCTAGTGTCTGGTTATGTCAGATATTTAGAAATTTTTGTACTATTGTTAGCTCGTGTTTCTGGGTCCTTTATCTCTGGTGATTTTTTGACCCTTATTTGGTTTAAGTTACTTCACAGATGATTTGCTTTAGTTATTCTTGGTTGTCTAGGAAGAACACTAACAACTCCAGAACACTTTAAAACTTCGATTTGGAGTTATGCTATAATTCTACTTTAAAATCTGCTATGCATGTGGGCTTGTGAATGGGACTTCTATGGGTTATATTTTAATTTTTTGTTTGTTTTTCTCAGTGTCCCTGGAGCCAGGAATGATAGAGCTCTTGTCCTTTCCATCTCCCTATAAAGAGTGGATTTTATTTTTTCTGATTCATCTAATCTTGGTGTTGTCCTTTAAGGGTTTTGGCTTAATACAGATGTTTCTTACCTGACTTCCCACCTTACCTGGCAGGTATTTACTTGGCCCACACTGTGTGTTTCCCATATGATTTATTGAAATTGAGGCTTTAGGCTAATGAGAATTAGCATGAGCGCTTCATAACACTTGTGTCTCCATGGAGTGATAGTCCTGGCCAGTGTTTCGTTTTTGTATTGGTATCCTACACTGATTATAAAAATCATAAATACATAAATGTCTCTCTTCATTATTGCTGTGTCTCCAGTACTTAGAACAGAGTCTGATACAAGGCAGATGATAATACCTTTTTATGCAATGAATCCACAACAGAATGCCATTTATTCTCCATTTTCCAAGCATGATTTACAGTTTCCATTTTTCATATAAAACAGAGTTAAGTAATTTGAATGAACTTAAGTAATTTGTATGAAAGTATATACTGGGAAAATGATGGTTAATAGTTGAATCTGTAACCCCCTGTCAGGTAGTGTTAATATATCATGCTGTCTCTGGAGACTACCCTGGGCTAACATGTTTGCATCACCTTTAGGAACCAGAAAGTTATAACTGAGGTGGCCCCTTGCAGAACATCAGCAGGGAGCTATCCATAGTTCTGAACCACCTCACCCAGAAACCCTGCCAGACTCAATGGAACATGACAATTCTCAGTCTGTGGCCATTGGTATTTGACTGGCAGGGACCTCCCCTTGTCACTCTGACGGATGCCAGCCACCTAGCTCAGTTTATGCCTTCTCACGACAGACTGCAGTCATCTGCTGTATAAATATAAACCCAACCTGGAGTTGTGTTACACTGACACAACAATGAGGAGTTGTGCTTACTGCTGCTGCTTTCACCAGCCTGCCTTGGACTAATTCTGCCCTCTCTATCTTCTTCAATCGTGTCTCCCAAAATCAGCCTAACTCCACAGCCACATTTCTAAAAGCACCAACAAGCAGTCAGAACACATAAAAAGATGAATGTTTTTCCTCTAGGAATTTGCCAACTGAAGGAACACTTGAGGACCAGTTCTGAGGATAACTTGACATTAATATGATTTCCTTATTGAACTAAGTACATTGCAAAATAGAATTTTTTTTCCTATACTCATTAAATATACTGTCCACTACAGTAGCCAATCTCATTCATTGTATTAAAAAATAAAAATAATCTTTAAACTGACATTTGGGGGCAAGATACAGCTTTCTGGTGATAGTTTCATGAGTTTTTTCAGTGCTAGAAATGAAGAGAAACACTGCCCTTTCTCACTCATAAATTCAATGAGGACTCATAACAATGAGGGATCATAAAATCTTAGCAGATTCTACATAGAAATGAGTTCAAGATTTATAAATTTAAGAAAAAAAGGAAAAGATTGGATCTGTGGCTTTCTAAACTTTTTTTTTTTTTTGCTTATTCAAAGATTGTTGATTTTAAATATGGTATCTATGAGATCTTAAAAGACCTCACTGTTTACAAAAACATCACATTGGTATCTTGCTCCCACTTCAGTAAAAGCTTGTAGTGAAACTTGGTGGTTCTGGTCAAATGATTTAAGTTCTATGGTCCTTGTTTGTGTAATGAGAAGAGTAAGTTGTTGCTTACAACTAGGGACAAGATACTTTTTTAAGGCTAGTTATCATCTCTGGGGGGTATAAGTTTTATGACACTTGCTTACTGAAGGTCAGTTATCAAGCTCATCAAGGGTCTGTAGTGGCAAAATGTAAAAGCCAGAGGGGAGAAGCTGGAATCTGAGCAAGTGACATGATGCCTATCAGCTGCCTTTTATCTGTTTATTTTTAAGCTCAAAATTTGTATAATTAACAAAAGCATGAACTCTCTTAATGGCATGGTGGTAGGGGGCTGAGAAGGAAAATGTCTGCACCTCACTGTGAGAGTGTAAATGTATTTGCACTTGGTACGTGTTCTCATCATGTCCCTGAATGCCATCTTATACACCCAAATACACGTAAAGCGAAAAGAAGGCTGTAAATTGATTGCTAGAGTCCTCAGCGTTTCATGCTTCTCGTATCTTACAAATCATCAGACTTGGACATAGTCTGTGCTGAAATCCAACAGGGCTCTGTGTAAGAACCCCATTTCAGCAGCCGATAGGGACCAAAGCAACCACGTCGGCTGCTTTTTATTTGCCTTGCTCTCTAGCGCCATCTAGCAATCAGTCGACAAACCCCTTCTGCGCTGTACTGAGCAAGCACAGAGGTTTGCAGGCTTCAACCCCAACAAAGGCCTCCCGCCTGCAAGTTGAAGAGCACGTGAAAAATGCCAATCTTTTTCCTTGACTTTTAAAACCAGGCTTAGTTTGGAACAGCTTTTCTCCGTGAAAAATATAAAAGAACATCAAACAAAATATTCTGTTCAGAAGAGGAAGTGATGAAACATGGGAAATTAATAAAAGTGAAGATAGGAGAACCCTGTGTGTGTAAAACTGGCACCTTTAAAAAAAAAACAAAACAAGCTTTAAGTACCTGGATGTATTGTCACACGTAAAAGATTTGCATGAAAAGAGTGAGCGAGTGACATATTTAGGTTACCACGTCTCCACCTGAGAGCAGGCGCTGCCCTCCCCTGACGCTGTAATCTCAGGCCTCCATCCTTCGGCAGTGCTCGTTAGCTGCCCGAAACCGGCTCCCTCCTAACCAAGAGGGCGAGCCAGCGTACACTCCCCTCTTCAAGCGTTTTGTAATACTAATTAACTAATCCCCAGCCGCACCCAGGCGGCCTGCAAAGATTCGCCAGAGGCAAACTGCTAAATAAATGGCAGCGACAGATTCCTCAGTTTTCAATTAGATGAAATGACATATTGGGACAACGAATGACCTGACTGTCTAATGATGGAACTTTTATGAGTTTTTCTTCCCTGGAAAAGAAGAGAAACCCTCGCGTTTCACACACAAAAGGAGGGCCACACCCACCCTGCTCCTGGGCATCAAAGCGCACGGATCCTGCCTTTGGCGTTATATTTGCATAGGACTGAAGTGAGACTCGGTCCGAAAATGCTGCTTTTGTGATTGCTTCTGCTCTCCTGAAATGCGTGACAGGACACAGCACAGGGACGAAAGAGAACAACCGGCTGATGTACACAGGTGGCACTGTCTGCGTTCCACAGCCCGGCTCCAGCTCCAGCGCGCCCCGCCCGCTCCCGCTCCAGGGTTTGCGCTGCGAGTCTCTTGCCAGCATGGCAACTGTTGCTATGTTTGCGGTAATAAGAAGTGGGTGATGCTGGTGTCTTTGTAATGATGCAGATACAAGAGCAATGATTTCTAAATAGATTTATGAGGCTGCTCTTACAATGGCACCGTACAATTTAGCAGATTTAATTCCTCATAGATTTTTTTTTTCACCTTTAGCATCTTCTGTGTGGGCAAACATCTAACCCTCAAATATGCAAAAATGGTAACATTCTTCCTTTTGCTTAGTGGATTTTGAAGCAAGAAGTTTCTTGTTAAAAAATGCACTTAACCATTTGTTTCTCATTATCTCCTCCGAACCTATGAGACGGAGTGATTTTCTTATTAGTTAAGTCATGGCCACCCAGGCAACCTGAAAAAATCATGGAGCCAGGAAGAAAATAATTCCTGTATTAACAAAAGTGGAGTGGAAAGCATTCACCATTATTATTTGTGATAGTAACTGAGCATTTCCTATTGACAAGATGTTCCAAAGGCCTCAATTGCACACAAGTACAAAAAATGTACTAGTGAGAAAAATGAAATCCTTTTTGTTTTTTTGGCTTAGCCAGGCACTTACTTGCCAGCCAGTGTTTGTTAATTGCACCCCTAAGTATCACTGCCAGCTAACACAGCCTAGGCCCAGGGGAGGCAGGGCCTGGATAGTAGAGCCAGTTCTCTGACGGCAACACTAACAATGTCCAGAGAAGAAAAAGAGACGACCAGGAGGGTTTGCTGACTGCTGGGTTCCAGACACTATTTTGTATGCCAGTCATAATGTTGACTTATCACAACTCTTCTACAAGGTCAGAGTTATTTATCATTATTCTAAAAATGAGAAAACTGAGGAGATAACTGACCTGCCCAAGGCTTTGCCGGTAGTAAACAGCAGGGCTCAAGATTTGAGCGTAGATCTGCCTGACTACAAGGACTATGATCTTTTTACGACTAGCTGAGCTGCTACAGTGTGAGAAAGGGAGCCGCTCTCACACCGGTCAGCTGTGTGACATGAGCAAATCCCTTCCTGCCCTGGGCTTCAGGAGTCTCATCTATCACGAGGCTTTTAAACTGGATACTGGTGCACCACATTCCAGCGGCTTCCCATCTCCTAGCAGCTCATTAGAAATGCAGAATCAGAGTCCAGATTGGCTCAGAGCCTGTGGCTCAATCGGCTAAGGAGCCAGCCACGTACACCTAAGGTGGCGGGTTCAAATCCCCAGCCTGGGCCCTCCAAACAACAACGATGGCTGCAACCAAAAAATGGCCGAGCATTGTGGTGGGCGCCTGTGGTCCCAGCTACTTGGGAGGCGGAGGGAGGAGACTCGCTTGAGCCCAGGAGTTGGAGGTTGCTATGAGCTGTGATGCCATGGCACTCTACCCAAGGGGATAGCTTGAGACTCCGACTCAAAAAAAAAAGAAAATGGGCAGAAGCTACCTGCAGGGTGAGTGCTTTTATTTCCAGTCAACCTTCAAGAGTAGTTTCCTAACTGGACACCTTTCCACCAACTGACAGTTTGTGTTTCCAGAGCTGGAGCTTAGGGCGGGGGTTGGTGGTACCTGTTTAGCTGGTAGTGGATTTGGAACATGTAACAGGATTAGCAAATGCTTGTAAAGCCGACAGACTGAGTCTAGAGAAGTGAAAATGCTTCTTCCTTCAGGTCAGGTTAGAGAAAACAGGCAAACAAAACAAATTTCAGTGCTGTGTGAAATGGTCTGACATGAATATCTATGTACATGAAACCAAGATCTGAACAAAAGTTATTCATTTCAGAGACGAGAATGCCCTTCCCCAAAAGGTTCATGGTAATCTTACCAGATGTAAAAACCAAAAGCAGTTGTTTAGAATGGAAGATTGGTGTAACTTTTTTTGAGCCAATATAACATACATATAAATAAACATAAATCTTTTTTTTTTTTTTTTAAAGACAGAGCCTCACTTTGTCACTCTTGTTAGAGTACCATGGATCATAGCTCACAGCAAACTCAAACTCCCAGGCTTAAGCGATTCACTTGGGACTACAGGCGCCCACTATAATGCCCAGCTGTTTTTTAGAGACAAGGTCTTGCTCTGACTCTGGCTTGTCTCAAACCCAGGGGCTCAGGCAATCCACCCTCCTTGACCTCCCAAGTGTTAGGATTACAGGCATCAGCCACCATGCCCGGCCCACACATAAATACTCTTATTTTTAAAATGCCATTTTTTGTGTGAGAAACATGGATATACAAAAAAAAAGAAAATTCTAAATAACCATGTGCAGTCTCACCACTCAGAAGTTAGTGTTTCCACATCTCTGCATTTCCTCCATCTTGTCTCTGTGCATCAGGGGTCCTCAAACTTTTTAAACAGGGGTCCAATTCACTGTCCCTCAGACCGTTGGAGGGCCGGACTGCCGGCCCCAGGATGAGTCAGCTGCTAAGCAGGACAGGCAGTGGCGGCAAAACACCTGGCGGGCTGGATAAATGTCCTAGGCAGGCCACATGTGGCCCACGGGCCATACTTTGAGGACATCTGCTATGCATAGATTGATTGATTGATTTTGTCAAATTTATAGCATATCATATGGACAGTTTTTTTCTTTCTAAATCATGAACATTACCCCATGGTATTAAATAGGTTTTCTTAACATTTTTTATTGGTTCATATGTACATATCTTCAGGTACCTGTGATATTTTGATACATTCATATAATGTATAATGATCAAATTAGAGTAATTGAGATGTCCATCACCTCAGACATTTATCTTTTCCTTATGATAGGAAGATTTTTAATTCTCTTCTAGCCATCTGGAAACATGCAGCAGATTATTGTGAACTCTAGGCAGCCTCCTGAACTATCTAATTCTCACTCCTTCTATCTGATTGTATTTTTATACCTGTTCATCAGCCTGTCTTCCTCACCCCTGCCCACCCCAGGCTCTAGTGACCACCAGTCTACTCTGCCTTCAGGAGATCTACTTCTGTACCTCCTAAATATAAGTGAGAACATGCAGTGGTTAACTTGCTGTGCCTGGCTTATTTCACTTAACATAAGTGACCTTCATTTCCCTCCATGTTGCTGCAAGGGACAGGATTTCACTCTTTTTGTGTCTGTATATTTTTCATTGTATATAATATATCACATTTTCTTTATCCTTTAATTCACTGATGGGCATTTATGTTGATTCCACATTTTGGCTGTTGTGAACAGTGCTGCAGTAAACCTGGAAGTGCAGGTAGTCTTTGATATATTGATTTCATTTCTTTTGAACATATACCAAGTAATAGAATTTCTAAATCATACAGTAATTCTATTTTTAGTTTTTTTAGACACCTCCATACTATTCTCCATAGTGGCTACACTAGTTTACATTCCTACCCACAGAAAAGTGTTCCCCTTTCTTCATATTTTCACCAGCATCAATTCTTTTTGTCTTTTTGATAAGAGCATTCTGACTGAGGTAAGATGATACCTCATGGTGGTTATAATTTCCATTTATCTGGCCATTTGTATGTCTTCTTTTGAAAATTATTCATTCTGAAAAATATCTGTTCAGATCTTTTGCCCATTTTTAATTCAGAGTATTTGATTTGTGTAATTGAATTGAGTTCCTTATATATTCTGGTTAGTAATCTTTTGCCAGATAATTTGAAAATATTTTCTTCTATTCTGTAGGTTGTCTCTTCACTTTGTTGATTATTTTCTTTGCTGTACAGAATCTTTTTAGCTTGATGTTATCCCATTTGTCTATATTTTAATTTTTTCCCTATGCTTTTAAGGTCTTACTCAAAAAATCTTTGGCCAGACCAATGGCCTAGACTTAAAACATTTACCTTGTGTTTGTCTTCTAGTAGTTTCATAGTTTCAGGTCATAGATTTAAACCTTTAATGTATTTCTGCTTGATTTTTATGTCTGGTAAGAGAAGAATCTAATTTCAATCTTCTGCATACAGTTTTTCTAGCACCATTTTTTAAAGAGACTGTATTTGGCCTAATGTGTGTTCTTAGTGCCTTTGTTGAAAATGAGTTGGCTATAAACATGTAGATTTATTTCAGGGTTCTCTATTCTTTTGCATTGGGTTTTGTGCATGTTTTTATTCCAGTTACACACAGTTTTGGTTGCTATGACTTTGGATAACAGTATATTTTGAAATCAAATACTGTCATGCTTCCAGCTTTGTTCTTTTTGATCAAGATTGCCTTGGCCATTTGGGGTGTTTTGTGGTTCCCTACAAATTTTAGAATTTCACACAAATTTTTTTTCTATTGCTGTGAAGAATGTCTTTGGTATTTTAATAAAGATTATGTTGAATCTGTAAATTGACTTTGGGAGTATTGACATTTTAATAATATCAGTTCTTCTTAAGCATGAAATTCCATTTTCTTCCATTTTCTTGTGTGTCTTCTTCAGTCTCTCTCCTCAGTGTTTTATATATTTCCTTATGGAGATTTTCCACTCCTTTGGTTTTATTTGAATTTATTCCTGTGTATTTTATATTTTCATAGCTGTTGTAAATAGGATTTTTTTTCTTGGTTTTTCTTCATGTTGTTTGATGTTGGCATATATAAATGCTACTAATTTTTGTATGTTGGTTCTGTATCCTCAACTTTACTGAATTTATTTATCAGGTCTAACAGATTTTTGGTAGAGTCGTTAAGGTCTCCTAAGTATAAGAGAATCTCATCTGCAAACAAAGATAATTTAACTTCTTCTTTTCCAATTTAGATGCCCATTTTTTTTTTTTGACTAATTGTTGTGGTCAGCACTTCCAGCATTATGTTGAATATAAGTGGCAAAAGGGGCATCCTTGTCTTGTTTCATAAAGGAAAAGCTTTCAGTATTCCCCGGTTGCATGTGACATTAGCAATGGGTTTTATAATATATGGCCTTTGTAGTCTTAAGGCATGCTCTGTGTGTTGAGTTTTTATCATTAAGGGATGTTGAATTTTATCACATACTTTTTCAACATCTATTGGAATGATTGTATGTTTTTGTTGTTGGTTCTGTTGATATGATGTGTCACATTTATTAATTTGCATAACTTTAACCATACTTGTATCTCTGGGATAAATCCCACTTGATCACAATAAATGATCTTTTTAATATGTTGTTGAATTTGCTAGTATTTTGCTGAAGGTTTTTTGCTTTAGTTTTCATCAGGGATGCTGGCATATAGTTTTCTTTTTTGTTGTGTCCTTGTCTGGTTTCTGTGTCAGGATAATCCTAGCCTCATAGAATGAGTTTGGAAGTATTTCTTCTTCTTCACCTTTTTTGAATAGTTTGAGTATAATTGGTATTATTCTTCTTTACATGTTTTGTAGAATTCAGCTGTGATGCTGGGCCTTCCTTGGATGACAGACTTTTATTACTCTTCAGTCTTACTACTCATTATTGGTCTGATTAGAGTTTCTATTTATTTTTGGTTCAATCTTGAATGTTCGTTGTATGTGCCCAAGAATTTATCCATTTCTTCAAAGTTTTCCAGTTCGTTGGTGTATAGTTGTTCATGATAGTCTCTAACGATCTTTTGTATGTCTATGGTTAGAAATGTTATGTGATGTTTAATGACTTCTTAATATTTCATGGCACAAATGTACTCTAGTTTATTTAATCAGCCCCTGCTGTGGGACTTTAAATATTATTTGCTTTTGCTGTCATGGATAGTATAAAATGAATATTCTTTAACAATATTCTGGTTAATTTATCCACCATTTAAGCACTTTATAAATGGGGACGCTTTTGTACTTGATTGGGATTTAGGGATAGAGGGAGATTCACTGATTTTTTTTAAATTAAAGTTTACTCCCTACTTGGTAAGTAATGAAATAAACAGCCCACAATAATGCCTGGATAATTACCTCATAAAAAGGACACTGAGTTTCTCACCAGGAGAGGAAAATAACTCTCAAGAATATATGCATTTTGAAGAGAAGGGCAAATTGTATGTAATACCTGAATAATTTAGAAGAACAATACTTAGATACGTTATTTGGAGACTTGTGCTATGAATTCAATATCAGAGTCTTCTTCATGACCTAAGGACTAAAGAGCCTGTGCTCTGTGTAGGCCCCAGACTAAGGTTAATGGAACCAGGTCCCTGCTAACAAAATAAGGCTTGTCCACTCTCTAGAGAGCATATGTGAGAATCAGAAGAGTGATTAATTAAAAGTTAACAAAATGAGTTCTAACCCCAACCTGAAAATTAAGCTTTTATTTTTAATTATGGCCACAAAGTCTCATGTAAGCTCCAAACCATCAACAAGAGATGCATATACAAACACACAGACATGACTTGAATACAAGCAATATCATTTTAAAGTCAAATAAACCTAGAGGGCTCAATCACAGTATCCTGCTTCGCATGAGGTACAGCCTAGCACTGCCTGATACCCTAAGCAACAGCAAGCAGTGGGGAATGCTCAGCAGCCTTGGGAAAGGGGCCCAGAGCCCACAGGTGGTCATGGTGCCCACAGTGGCAGGGGGAGAATAGGAAGCCTCCTACCTTCCTGCCCCTGCAGCTCCTGCTGGCACAGGACAAGGCTTAGTGGTATGGAAACAGCTAGGGGCAAGGATGCACTAGCTAGTGAACTTCCCTCTTCCTGGTTTCTGTACGTTACTCAGGAACCACAGGACGTCCTAGATATTGGTTTTTTATTCAGAATGTTAGATGTTCTATTGTGATTTTCATACCTCTTACTGCCGCTGGTCACAAGGAAAACAAGAAGGGGAGAAGTGTGAGATGTACCAGCCAGTGCTGAGGCCAGTGCTGGTTCAACTCACCGTCCTCCATACTGGTCTACTGCAAGGATTTCAGCTCTGTACTTTCCAGCTGTCCTGGGACAGTTCTGTGATGCTGTGAAGGGAAAGCATTCTCTGTATCCCCACACCCTGCTCACTTCCAGACCTCACCCGTCACCCACTGCATTGCCACAGGTCTCACTGGGCTGAGGGGATCTATAGGAAGAAGACAAAGAAAAAAAAAACTAAGTACAAAAGTGGGAATTAGAAAAACAAGGAGAAGAGCAGAAAAGACTGGGACAGGAGGAGTTTCCTAAATTTTGTGGCTTTCTGCCCTTCAGCTCTTCTGAATAGACCCTGGCAGGCAGGGTCCTTTTGCCCACCTGCCAATTCCAACACTGAAATTTGTTTCATCAGATGTTTGTGGTTGTACAAATACGCACACTTAATGAAAATTCTGTCCAAAATTAAGACTCTTGAATTGGAAGCAAAAAACTCAGACTTCAAATAAAATTACTGGTGGGCTTCCTGGGGGTAACTGCAGTTGACCGTGGAAATAAATAGCCCACAACAAAATGACGTGTATCCTAATCCCTGTAGCCTTAAAACTCTTACCAGCTCTGACAGAGACTCTCTTCTTCATGCCCCCACCTTTCCTTGACCTAAAGGTGGGACTCACCCCCAGGAGTGAGTTCACAGCTATCAGCTCCACCTGCCCTCCTTCCTACCCTGCCCATGGTGCCTGGAGAACCCAACATCTGTTTGCAGCTGCTTGTAACTGGGCGTTTTTATCAAACCTCCAAGAAGGTGGCAAACCTCACACTGGTGGCTTTAAATCTAACTTAGGAAAGGATATCACAATATTTCAGAAATTCGGCCAAATTCACGTCACACACTGATGTGAATTCCCTACATGTGTTCCTAATTCAGGCAGAACAAAAGTTGAATTTGGAAGGAAAGCTGTTGCCTAAAGGAAGAGGCATTCACACATTTTGTTACATTTTAAAATTATGTTCTTTATAGAAAGACAAGACTTTCCTGAAAAAAAATAACGAGTGTGCGGTTCTTAGATGTGCAGATGTCAGAGCCAGGTTGGTCTTTTCCCATCACCCTCTCTGGGTAGCAGCCTGCTTGTAAACACGTGAAGAGTCTGGGAAACTGCAAGGTGTATGGTGGCTGTTTTTGGAAAACTCCACAGGTTCCCCTGGAAAGACTCACCAGCTTTGGAACACTTAATAGATTTTTTTTTCTTCAAATTTATGGTCACTTAATTTTTTTTTTAAAGAAAATCCTCAATGCCTCAGCCTTTTCAATCCTGAAATTGTCCTTGCAGGGGAGATTTGTGGTCTGATGTTCAGCATCACGTCATTGCCATTGCTTTTTCAGCTTCCCCAGGAGACTACAGAGTGGCTTTCTCTGTCTGGACAATTTCCAGCCTGTTCAGTGTATGCTAATGAGCTACTTATGTTTATGAGACTTGCAGAATCTAATTTGCACAAGCAATTTCTTTCCATGCCAACTTTGACAAAGATGAGTTGAAACTATGAGATAGGTCTATAAGCATGATCTCCATAAAGCCCCAAGTCCATGTCCTCCTCACTATACACACACAAACACAGTCTTACACGCATAACATATAAGTCTCATAACTGTAATCTTACATGTCATCCCCAACCATGTTATGTGCCGGTATTCGAATTTCTCCCCTTAATAAAAACAAAGTAACAGTGTGGCTGGTGTTAAGAAAGATGGTTGGCCTGATTTCCTAAATAAATGGCTTTAGTCAACAGATCAAATTCAGCTAAGTGTACAATTCATTAAAAATTCTAAATAATTAGATTTGTTATTGATAATTCAGATTCCTTCATCTATCATATCACCCTTTTTGCCTGCAATGCAAATTCCGCCTGCCCAGCTCAATTCCCATTTCTTGGGGCCTTTACCCTGAGCTCAGTCCCAATTAATCACCATCTTCCTTAGATTCCTACAGTATTTATCATCATTCCAAACATTTTGAACAACCCAATTATGATAGGCTTATCTCTCCAACTCAAGTAAAGTTCCTTAGCTTGGGGAATTTTTATGTGTCCCTCAAAGCACCTAACACAGTAATAAACCTACCTCGATGGGTACATTTGTAATAATTTAAGTACTGAATTGACAAAGGAATTCCAACAGCCTTGGATAGCTCTGTGAATTTCTTTGGCCTGGTTAGGTGAGAGATGCCAACCCTTCCTTCTGTATATTATCTTGAAGGTGATCTTGAAGATAAACATAGTTATTAAAATGATAACTTCATTCTAGTTATCTTTAGGATATGTACAGAGCCTTACACACAGAAAATTAGAATTGAGATCACCTTTCCAGCTTTTGTATTTTGCATATTTTAATTTAATATATGTTTTCTTACTTAATTTTTCTTATTCTTGTCTTAGTTTTACATTCTCCAGGGCAATATATCACAAACCTTAGTAACTGACAGAATTAGAGAGCTTTTCAAAACACAGATTGCTGGGCCCCACCCCTATAGAATTTCTGACTGGGTGGGTCCAGGCTAAGGCCTAAAAATTTGCATTTCTAATAAGCTCCTGGCTAATGCCAATGTTACCAGCCTGAGCCCTACACTTGAGTTAACACCACCTACTCTCCATCCCAGGCCAGCACCTGGGGCTATCTGGTGTCATATCTTATATCACACTATATTATAATATATTTTACATACCTGGCCATCCTCAAGACTCTTACATTCTTGAAGAGCAGAAATCACTATTCTTCACCTTGTTGTTTAACATAAGACCTGTGCTTTTAGTAGATGCCCAGTAACTACTTGAAGAATGAAAGAGTGATGGGTTCTTAATAAATCCTAATCCGATTATACTGAACCAAGGTATCTGGATAGTTTATTTACTCCAGCTTTTGAACTGTATTCATTTCCCCAAAGGAATGTTTGATTAGTAATTGCCAGATTCTGGTTCATAAGAAATCACATTGATTTGAAGAATACACAAAAGATTAGTGGACCTACAATGAGGTCCATCTATATCCACATGGCAGACAAGCAGAGCCTAAAGGTAGGACTCACCCCCAGCTGTAAGTTAACAGCTGCCAGCTACAGCTCCATCTGCCCTCCTTACTGGACTGCCCACAGTGCCTGGCAGACCTGATATCCTTTCGTATTTGCCTGTAACTGGGCACTTTTATAAAACTTCCAAGAAGGATGCAAACCTCACACCCCTAGCTTTAAATCACTTAGGAAAGGGTATCACAAAATTTCAGAAATTCAGCCACTGCATCCCCATGTGAATTCCTTCCGTGTATTCCTAATTCAGGCAGAACTAAAGTTGAATTTGGAAGGGGCTGTCTGTTGGGGGCACCTGACCTCAGCACAGTCTCTGTCCTCCAGGAGCACACAGCCCACTGGGGAGACACACTTCAAAGTAAGTGGAGAAGCTGGGATCCCCTGCAGGTGACTCAGGCAGAAGGTGGTATCGGCTAACAGCTCTGGAGTCCGACTGTCTGTGGCCCTGTCTTGATACCACTATTTCCCAGATGTGTGACCTGATGGGATCTTCTTACCTATTTGTGCCTTAGTTTTTAATCTGTAAAATGAAGACAATAATGCTATTGGCTCTTGTCCTCTACCAGGTACTCACTAAGGGCCATTAGTATCACCATTGCATTACTTGTTTCTTATTTAGAGGACCTCAAATTTTACGTCACTCAGGCACCACGCGGTAGTGATCCAGAACACTTATTTCTTGGAATAGTTCTCATGCGTTGCATATGCAAGAAGGCAGTATGCAGAGAATTCAGTGGGGGGTGTTGGGAGGGGACTACTTAATGTTTTCTTTTAAGATCTCACAGTATTACAGGCAAATGTTATGAAATTTGATTTTACTTTAATAATACTCAAACCTTTCTTTCCCATTTATCGGATACAATTGTGTCCCATCTATTTTTATGACCTAATTTACCACTATAAAGGTCAAAAAACTCTAAATTTTAATATTATCATTAGTAACATAAATTCAGCAGGTGAAAATTATGATAGTCAGTGCTTTGTAGCAGAGAAAAATACGAAATGTCATACTGAGAAATGAACTGAGAAAATAACGTGCCAAGAGCACCATAATACAATTAATCTTTACCGGCAATAGAGTCAGTATCATACAAGATAAATCAAACCAACTAATTCTGGATGCACATACATACATTTTTAAAAAGTATTTCTCTTTAGTTTCTTCTGTTTGCTGCTCTATTTTTATTGGTTGAGAAGATTTTTCATGTCATAGTTTTTCAGGCTGTGAAGGGTGCAGACTTAAGAGATAAAACAGTGTGGGTTACATTGTGTACATACTGAAGAGAAACACACAGCTGTTTTTGAGAGCCAGTGTATTTTTTCCTTTGGTTATGTCTGAAGTAGCATGTAGTAAAAACTATAAATAAAATACTATAACTTAACAGTTTAAATAATGAATGGAGTTATTGGACTACAAAAGAATGCTTTTCTCATTCGTAATTTATTTTCATTTAATATGGCTGTCAGAAACTATATCAAAAGAAAGTCATTTAATTTCCAACTTGAAACCACAATTTAAGCATGGCATGAACTGGGAGAGCCATAATTAATATTTTCTAGGTAGCAATGATGTTCTTAGTATTTAATGGAAAATGTTAAGAAATTAAAATTACCCTTTCCTATCAAGTCTCTGTTCTTGTTTTGAGATATTCTATTTGGGGGTTATACATGTATGATAATCCTGTTTTTCAAATAATAACTTAATAATATATGTGTGTATATATATATATATAAACATGTACATACATATGTACATATATATGTATATCGATTATGTTACATACACATATATGTGGAAGGAAGGTTATAGTACATACTTGAATGTTAATAGCATTTATATCTGCTAATAGAATGTCAGTTAATTTTTTTTCTTTTTATCTGTGTTTTATAAATTTTCTGTAGTAAACATATATACAGTGTTGGACAATTAAGTTCTCAAACTCATCCTAGAAAAAGTGCTACATACCTCATTGCTGAATATCACTATGGTCACCAGCACCTAGTACACCCTTCAAAGCAGTTTTGGAACTCTTTATCTGGAAAGACCATCAGAGTTGTCATTGTACAAGATCTGACAATTAAGTTTGTGAACTGCCCTAGAAAAAGTGCTTTGAAGGGTGGACTAGGAGCTGTCATCAGTGTAGAGCTTCCTAAGGAGACTAGTTTGAAGGTGACCATGGTGATACTCACCAATGAGGTAGATAGCACTTCTCCATAATGAGTTTGCAAACTTAATCATCCGACCTCCTGTACCTCATAGAACTTTCATAGTTGACTGCTTTTCCTACACTGACCACCTCCTTAAGTTGACTTAATGTTCATAGACCAGACACGCACCACATGTACACATCAGTACAGTAGGCCTAACTCCTTGTGTTGACCACCTCATGTGTTGACCAGTGTGTTGCAGTCCTATGGGTGATCAAATTATAGAGGTTCTACTGTAACAATATGTTATTTGTAATGAGAAAACCAATAAAGGTTATTGGTTAGAAGAATTAAAATCAAGAATTAAAGTTAACTAAAGGAATGTCTTACATTTTGGAAATGAAAGGCAAGGAAAAGCCTATAGTTTGGTCTCCAAAAAAAGTTTAAAAGTTAATATTTGAATTTAAGACATCGAAAGCATTAATAGATACAAACAAAAAATTAACGTCTTTATCTACTTTGATCTAAGAGGGTAAACAAATCAGATACTACAACAATTCATTCAGGAACCAAAAAGATGTACAATACCCAAAGTGATTGCATTGTTTTCTTCACTATCCACTGGGTATATGTTCTCATAGGCCTCCTATGGCCAGCTCCTGGCAAAGGGTGTGACCTAATCCTCATGATTTCCAGTCAGTTTCACCCTGCCTGTGCAGTATCAAATTCATTTTATGTAATTGAACTAATACTACTAAGGGTCTAATATTTATTCTTTTTTGTGACCTATCTATATGTCACTTTAATTTTTTCACAAATGCCATAATTTGCAACAAGTTCCATCCAACTTGCTGCAAAAGACATTATTTCATTCTTTTTTTTTTTCATGGCTGATTAGTAGTCTATGGTATATATATATATCACATTTTCTTTATATAATCATCAGTTGATGGGCACTTAGATTGATTCCATAGTCTTTGCAGTCATGAATTGTGCTGCACTAAACATGAGTACAGGTGTCCTTTGTATACAATGACTTCTTTTCCACTAAGTAGCTACCCAACAGTGGGATTACTGCACTGAGCAGCAGATCTACTTTTAGTTCTTTGAGTAATTTCCATATGGTTTTCCACAAAGGTTGTACTAATTTACATTTCCACTAAACGGTGTATAAGTGTTCCTTATTCATCACATCTGTGCTAATGTTGTTTTCTGACTTTTTAATAATGGTCATTCTGATAGAGGTAAGGTGACATCTCATTGTGGCTTTAAGTTGCATTTCCCTGATGATTAGTGATGTTGAGCATTTTTTCACATGTTTATTGGCATTTGTGTATCTTCTTTTGAAAATTACCTCCTCATGTCTTTTGCCCACTTTTTAATGGCGGAGTTTGGGTTTCTTTTCTTTCTTTCTTTTTTTTTTTTTTTTTTTTGAGACAGAGTCTCAAGCTATCCCCCTGGGTAGAGTGCCGTCACTTCACAGCTCACAGCAACCTCCAACTTCTGGGCTCAAGCAAATCTCCTGCCTCAGCCTCCCAAGTAGCTGGGACCACAGGCGCCCACCACAACGCCCGGCTATTTTTCAGTTGCAGCCGTCATTATTGTTTGGCGGGTCCGGACTGGATTCGAACCCGCCACCTTAGGTGTATGTGGCTGGCGCCTTAGCCACTTGAGCCACAGGCACTGAGCCTGGGTTTCTTTTCTTGATGATTTCTTTGAGTCCTTTGTATATTCTAAATACTAGATGTATAGTTTGCAAATACATGCTCCCATTGTATAGGTTGTCTGTTTGCTCTGTTGATTATTTCTTTTGCTGTTCAGAGGCTTTTTAGTATTAAGTCCCCTTTATTTATTTTTGTTTTGGTTGTATTTGCTTTTGGGGTCTTAGTCTTAAATTCTTTGCCTAGGTCAAGGTACAGAAGAGTTTTTCATAGGGTTTCTTCTAGAATTTTTGTGGTTTCAGATCTTATATTTAAGTCCTTACTCCATCTTGAGATAATTTTTGTATATAGTGAGAGATAGGGATCCAGTTTTATTCTTCTGCCTGTGGCTATTTAATTGTCCCAGCACCATTTATCAAATAGAGTATACTTTCCCTAGTGTGTGTTTTTGCCTGCTTAGGCAAATATCAGTTGGTTATAGGTATACTGTTTTATTTCTAGGTTCTCTATTGGGTTCCATTGACCTATATGTCTACTTTTATACCAGTGTACCATGCTTTTATACCATGCTATTTTGGTTACTATCACCTTGTAGTATAATTCAAAGTTGAGTAATGTGAGGCCTCAGATTTGTCTTTTTGCTGAGGATTGCTTTGGCTATTCAAGCTCTTTATTGGTTACATATGGAATTTAGGATTGTTTTTCTAATTCTGTGAAAAATGACAATGGTATTGGAATTGCTTTGGATCTATAAAGTACTTTGGGCAGTGTGGAGATTTTAACAATGTTGACTCAGAAGAGGATGCATTTGATGAGCAAGGTGATTAAATGAGTCCATATTGTAAAGGACTTACAACACTTCCTATATATTTTAGGCACCACAGAGGTGTTTGTTAAATAAATAGAACAGTGATCTAAAAAGAAGGCCAATAGGAAAAATGCTGTACCTGGATATCTCTGACACCTAAACTACGTTGAGTTTTCACCTATATTTCTTTTAAGGGGTCTTTGTGTGTCCTGTAATCATTTCTCACCTGTTATAATCTTTGCAATTGGAAATCATAGAAAACACAGTTCTAAGAGTTGTCTAAGGAATGTGCTCTGGGTATAGCGATTGAACCTCAATGAGGTGGAATGTCTCTGAATGTAACATGTGGTCATATTATGAATTGCTGCCTCTCAGGTGAGAACAGGAGCCCCACACATCTGATTTCAAATTGTCTCTCTGACACTGAAGCTTCTTGGGCCTCTGAGAGAGGCCCCTTGTGTAGACCTTGAACATCAGAAGCTGCTGGAAAATGGCACAGATAATGAGAGCCCAGGACCCTCAGGACTAGAAGTGCCAAGCTTCAGCAACTGATTGGATTCGCAGGGTCCTGGGATTTCTAGCCCACAGAAAGCTCCTGAGATTCTGTTTGTTCTTAAGGATGGAACCATAAGAAACTCTAAAGCTTAGTCACTCATTCTCATCAATCCTTTTCTCATCCAGTTGGCTTTTACTGTTTTTCTCCCTCTGCTTCCTCTTTGCTCTGTAATTCTTTTTGGTATAAGTAATACAGAACAAGGTTTGTCTAAACTAAGTTGGCTGCCTTATTCTGAAGGGAAGATCCAAATCAGAAGAAAGGACCAGAGCAGGCATGGAATTAGGGAGCAGGAAGGCACCATAGAGATCATCCTATTTATATGCCTCTTTTTACAAAGAGAACAAATGAAACAAAGTACGCACCTGGTCAGTGCCAGTTAGAAACAGAGTCCTCTGTGTCCAGACCTATCATTTTTCCATTATTCCAGGTCATTGGTTGTGGACTGTTTCTTCATTTACGAGCAGCTGGGTACCTGCTACTTGCTAGCCACTAGTTCATAAAGGAAGGTGTGAGGGTATCTCCATTCTTCTTCCTTCCCACCTAAACCATAGTTCAATCTTAAAAGCAGTAGCTTAAAGGTTATTGATGACTGGTACATCATTTGATGAATTACTTTTGGTACTTTTCAAAAATATGAGTAAAAGATTTTAAAACGTAGCTGATTGGCATCTTGACCATCATCTACAGGATCCCTGATTTCATGAAGTGTGATGATTAAGACTAGGGTCTGTAAGTAAACAGCAAAATGAGGCCATGGAACAGGAAGTCAGAGAATACGAACCTTGTGGTATACTGTTGGCAGAGACAGAGGTGAAGTGTTGAATCTTTATCACATAGATCTTCCCTGTCCCGCTCACCTTGCACTAGCAGCTGTAGAGGTCACCAGCGTTGGAGGGCCATGGGGGAAGTCACGTGGTCTCCCTATTTATGAGATGGGAGGCTATCACTCAATATGTTATTTAATAAAGTATTCAGCCACTGGCTGTGCTTACACATAACTCTTCAAAATGATATCTGTGTGTCATTGGTTTATTTTTGTTTTTTTAATCATAAGGATAATAGAATAACAACATTGACATTTTAAAAAGTAAAAAAAATAGAAAGTATCCACTATATGAACACAACCATAGTAATTTTTCCATATGTATTTTTATGTAATTTCTGTCAATTTTATGCAGAACTTTTGTATAAATTTAGCACCACAAGTATGTATTAAGCACTTGTTGTTCTTTCTGTGTCTAGTTGTTCCTAGGAATAATAAAAGTAAATGATGACAGTACTTATTTCACAATATATTCCTAGAAGTTTATGGTTTTCAAAAGCATTGTTTCACTTACAATATTTGGTCCTCACAGACAACATGTAGGAGAGGCATAAGGTATTGTCCAGGTTTTACATAAAGGAAAGTTAACAGTTTAAAAAGATGTTCTGACTAAAATTAACCCATCTGTAATAATGATGACAGAAACAGAACACAGGCTTCCCTCGGCCATCCTGCCTCACTTGCTCAGATACGGTTCCTGCCCTGAGGAGCAAACACAGGTGATAGTCAGTTTTACCCAAACATATAAGTGATCAGCTGCTTCAAAGTGACCTAGGAAATGTTTCCTGATGAGGAATTGGCCTGAAAAAAATGCTTCTGAGAGATACAGGTGTTGCACTGTGTATAAAAATCCAAGTATGAAGTGGCGAAGTCAAGAAAGGAGGGAGCTTTCTGAGCACACCGCTGGGCGTGGCATAGAAAGAGATAGGCTGGTTTGACAGGGTTGAACCCAGATGCCAGGCAGTAGCTTCTGCCACTGTCAGAAAGCATCTGAAGTTTTAAATCAGACTTACAAGATGAAAGTTCCATGTTAGAAAACTGATCTGGTGACATTGTATAAGATACATTGGAAGAGGAAGAGACCCCAGGCAGAGACAAAGGGGGAGGTTCTTGCCGTGGCCCGACTATGAGTCTAGGAGAACTGAGAACAGAGCACCAGTAATGGGACTGGGACAATGGCAGGGAGACATCTCCCAGTGGCAAGATGGGAGTTAGGAAGGTTTTAAAAACATGTGGGGAATGGGAAAGAATCAATCAAAGACACGATGAAGGTTTCAAGCCCCAGCTAGTGGAAGAATGATGCTTCTACTAAAAAAAAAAAAAAGAAAGAAACGAAAAGTTAAAAGAGGAAGCATTTGATGAGCAAGATGAATTGCCTTTTAAACATAAAATTATAGAAGCTTAGAAGAACAGCAACATCAGGGAGGACTTGAGTTCAGACTTTCTTTGTTGGGAGGACAGGGTGGGGGAAGTATAAGGTCATTTACTTACTTGTTGTTTTCCATAGAAGCCTTGTTTTATAAAACAGAAGAAAGTCCCCTGGCACCTTCCATGTCACCTCTATAAAGCTGAGGTTCTATCAACCATTATTCAAAGACACTTGGCCCTACTTAGCACTCTTATTTTTAGAAAACTGATCTGGAACTTAAAAAGGTAGAGTAATTTTCCCAAGGTCAACCAGCTGCTGGTGGAAGCGCCAGGAAGAAGTATATAGCGTCTCTTCCAATCTTTCATTCTGAATTTGAACTGGGCAGTGTTAGATTTAAGCAAACAACTCATCAAGTGGTCAGTTGATGGTAAAGAACAGAAGCTTAAAGAATTGAGTTTGAGCACAATTGAATCCATGAGAACGAAAGAACTCTAATAAAAACAAATAGAGAAGAAACTCTGAGGGATCAAACTTTGGCAAGGACTAAAGTCAGGGTACGAGAGGAGGAAGAGACCTTTTCTTTGTGTGCACTGGGCTGACAGAGGGAAAGAAACTGCCAGCGAAGACTAAACAAGAAATTAAGAGGAAAGAAACCAGGACCTCATGTGTAACAGAAACAAGGGAGGCCTATGGTTTAGGCCACCAGGTCATCAGTGTCAAATATCACATGGAGAGAGGACTTAAGAAAAGAACCATGTGGCAAGAAGGTCACTGACAGTCTTAAGAGGTAGATTCACTGGGGTGATGGATGAGAAAGCTGAGATTTCTGGTGACACAGCAGTCAACACCGCAAGCAAACAGTATGTATTCAAAAAGCTTTGCAGTAGAAAGAAAACAGTGCTAAGGGTAGGAAGGCCACGGGAATAATGAAATAAAAGCAATAACAAAAGCTTCAGAAGCCAGGAAACCAGATTCTTTGGTCCTTAGGGGTTTGGGTGGGTGAAGGAGAACAAAAACAAAATAACAACAAAGCACTATTCTAGCTCAGGACATTATTGAAAAAGAGCTTTCCTAAATGATAAATTACTTTGATCATCTCTCACAGTAATTGATAATGACTCTTAGAGGGGAAATTTCTGCCTTTAAGTAGCTAACTCTTTAAAAAGTCTTTTTAAAAGGCTGTGACATCTAGTTTCCAGTTATTGAAAACCTCTTCTCTGGCCCTCTAATGATTCTTTCTAAGTATCACAGAAATTAGAG
The DNA here is from genome assembly GCA_963574575.1 of Galagoides demidoff. Taxonomy (NCBI): domain Eukaryota; kingdom Metazoa; phylum Chordata; class Mammalia; order Primates; family Galagidae; genus Galagoides; species Galagoides demidoff. The sequence goes on along the minus strand of CAUYQV010039833.1, from coordinate 40,340 downwards.
TTAAAAGGTAGAGGAGAATGAGAAAAGCTGCAGCATTGGGTAGTCTCGTCCACTCCCCTGTCAAGTGCAGCCTGTGACCCACGGGTGTTTTGGGGTATGCCTTTACTGTGTTCCCACCACTTCTCTTGGAAGACTATTTCCTGATCTAATGCATCTCACTGTGAGGGAGCTCTTAAGCCGCATCCTAATGTTCCCTTCTCGCGGTATGCTCTGTACACCATTAACGATTTGTACCTCCCACCCCATCCACGCTCCTTCACTTCCACTTTGTAATCTCTAGGCGTCTGTAGCAGCTTTTTCAGAACCTTTAGCAGACACATCATTCTTCAGGGCACATTACATCTGCCAGGCTAAAGGATTTTAATGTGATGTAAGGATAAAGGGTCTTTATAATTTTATGTTTCTAATGATAAAACTTTTCCATTCTGATAAGGAATAACTTTTCTATTCTTTTCATTCTCCATAGATTTGAGGCCAGGAGAGGAATAAGAACTGTGAAGCTTTAAGAAAGGGCAGAACCATGCGTGATTTATGATTCAGTATACCAATAAAATGTATTTCTCAGCTACGAAATACATAAATTTTTGGAATTTCTTGAATGTAAAGAATAATTGTTTTCTGGCCTCCGTGTTACAGCTTTTTGACGAAGAAATTCCTTAACCCTAAAACTTACCAAACTCTAAAAAATAAACAAAGATATCTGGGCATAGTTCAGGTCCACATCCTACCTTAAGAGATTTTTTTCCTAGTGTTAGAGACAAAGCATCAACTGTTATGTCCTCTGAATACAGGACTGCTGAAAATGCTGTCCCTTAGTGTTTAATATCATGGTCAATCTGTCCCTACTGTCAGGGATTGTTCCCAGAAGAGCTTTGGGAAGTGCCTGCTTAAGACCTTTCATATGTTACCAGCGATCCTGGCTTCACCAGACTTACCTTCCCAGACCTTACAACCTGAGCACCTCCCCTCAGAGGGGCCCAGAACGTGCCTGCACATCTGGAAGGTTGTGTTGCAGGAGAGAAGCACTGAGCTTGGGGAATCCACTTCTCTTCTGTCTGTCAAGCATAGTCGAGCCTGCTCTTTGTCCCAGAAGGAAACATCAAAGCTGCTTGCAGCAAACACAAACCTGAGAAATGCTTGCCTAAAAAGGGCCATCAGGGCCTTGCTTCTAAATTCAAAAACCTGCACATTCTACTTCCTCCCAAGTAATCTCAGCAACATGGCAGAGAGACCTTAAGTTTTCACTTCCATACCTGACACATCATCTTCTCCCAGATTAGCTTCTTCCTCCTTTTTCCTACTCACTGAGGTGCCAACCCATTTTCAACATTTCCTCATGCACCGGCTCATCAAGGTTTATTGAGGGAGGGGAGGGGTTGTTGTTGTTGTTTCACCTCTTAGATACCTCTTCCTTTTCCACTTTACACACGATTGAGTTGGTTTGGGTCTCTTCTTCAAAAGGTGAAGGCAGTACTAGGCTAGTGTCTTGGACTCCACTTGTACTTGTCTCCAGTGTCCTAAAATGCAGAGTTGTCCCCCTAATTCCCATGCTGAAATTTTTTTACTAGTTTAAGCCTTCCAGATAAAATTTTAATTCCCTATCATGATCTTCCTACTTCTCATCTCTCCAGCTTCATTTACTCAACATTTCTTTCACTTAGATTTTTTGTAAAAATTGCTTATGGGCCTCTGGGTAAGCATGCAGGCCTTGTCACTTTGGACTCCATGTTCTTATAAACTTAGAATTCCTTGGCATATGGTAGGCATGAGATGTACACATATGTCACAAATATTTGCTGGGTGACTAAAAGCATAAACGGGATTAGCTTAAATACAGCAGGGTTTGGTTTGAGGAATTACTTAGTCCTACATTCTCTTCATGAATTCCCTTTACCTTAACCAGTCATGATGATGGAACTCTTTTGACCAAAATCAGATGACAATTTAGATTGCCAGGTGCAGTGGCTCACATCTATAATCTTAGCACTCTGGGAGGCTGAGGCAGGAAGATTGCTTGAGCTTAGGAGTTTGAGACCAGCCTGAGCAAGAGCCAGACTGCATCTCTACTAAAAATAGAAAAATTAGCCGGGTGTTGTAGTGAACACCCATAGTCTTAGCTACTTGGAAAGCTATATCTAGGACACCATGGCACTCTAGCCTGGGCAACAGAGTGAGACTGTCTCAAAAAAAAAAAAAAAAAAAAAACCTAAATTTGTAGACAATAAATAATTAAAAACATTAAGAGGGTACAGATGTTACTTTTATATGCTTTGTGCTTTCTAGACTACCCCAACTTTCAGACTACCAGTAATCACAATTATCTTGTTCAGTTGAACAACACCAATATAAATATAGACAAATCAAATTAGCCTTATTTTTTGTTAGGACCCTATGATTCATTTTTTAAAAATAACTCTTCTCTTTGTTTATAGCTGGAAAAGCTAAAAGTACAGCACATAAAGTGGCTATTGAAAAATCACTCTCCCATCTTCCCTCCCTTAAATATTTCCATATTAACTTGACTATTGTCTTTGGCAAAATGTATGCTGTGAACATTTTGCCATCTAATCAACTCTGTAACTTTGTCAGCAAGAGTCAGAGCTTATGTCATGCACACTTAGCAGTAACAACTTGGAGTACTTCACTAAATGATATTATCGACCCATATAGCTATTTAATATGCTGGGACACACCTTTGACTACACAGGAAATGATATTTCCCCTTTTGGAGATTCTTGAGGCCAAGTTTATTGCAAAATGCAAGCACTCCTTGGAGCCCTCCTGATTGTCTTCAGTGGGTCTTGTACCATGTCCCATCATAGTTCTTTTCCCTCTTGGAAGAGTCAAAACGGCTTCATCTCCACCGTGACAGAACTCACAGAAGTATGCAAAAGCTGGTGTGTCTGTCAAGCCTTGGGTCTCTGCCAGACCATGCAGAGAGGTGTATCCGTTCCATTCACTGACCATGACTCTATTAAAGCACCCCACTTGTGATGAGCAGACCATAGACTACAATATATAGTCTCAAGAATATTTCCACAGAATGGTGGTCTTAAGACTCTGTTTTAGTTTTCTATCCTCATGTGCCCAACTGTAAAATACAGTCAAAGCCAGAGCCATTGGGGGGTCAGGTCTGCCTCCTTGTACACATTGTGGATTCAGGAGCATTTGTCAGGTCTCGCTCAAAGTCCACCTTTCCTATGATTCCAGCTTTGGACATGGGGATAGGTGCCTAAAAGCATTCTTGGGTGCTCTATTTTGCCTTTGCCATTTCCTGCTATCTTCCTACCCTCTATAGCCCATTTCCCTCCCTAAACCTGGATCCTTAGCTGTGAGGTGGCCCCAGGACACCACTAGTCTTGGCAATTAATGTGGGCCTGTTATCTGCTAAACTGTGCAGAGTAATTTCATTTGGCCCCAATCATCATCCAGGCTGTGAACAGATCACCTCTCTTGGAGATATTATTTCCACTCAGCTCTAGGGTTGATTATTTGCATTTTTTAATTATTCAGTCATCATCTTAGTTAATGTTCTTCTATCCTCTTTCTTCTTAAACCTCTTCTGGGAGCCTCAGCCTGCATTTGCTCAACAATCTCACCCTCCACAGCCTAGAAGTCCAGTGTGAGGACTTCACTTGGGACCGAGTTGTCTTTGGGGATTCCACTAATGGAACTTGGCAGGCTCTTTGACTGCTACCCAGAAAGATGATGTGTACACAAAGTCCTTCTCTAATTAAGATGGCCTAATCAGAAAAAGTCAAACATTATTTCATTACAGAAGGAGTATCTATCCCCTTCCCTGTAACTCCTTTCTTAAATGTTCTAATGCTATCTACAAACAAATTTGGATTTGTTTTTTCTTAAAATTCTTCATTGTATTTTCACCTAGGTAGATCCCCAAATCCCATTTTCGAAGTATAATAACACCTTTTATCTCTAACTATCTTTAATGTTTAGGTGGGCCTAGTCTTACCCTAGACCATCCCCTAAATTTCTGATCCCTGTCTTCATGGGCACATTCCTACTTTCAGCCTCAGCTGGTACCCGCTAGTCAACTAAGACCTCCCTCTGGTAAATCATCACATTACTGTGATTCCTTCCATTCTTTATCTTCGCCACGTTCACCTCTCCCTCTGTCCTGGTCATTATTCAGCAAGTAAGTCTAACCTTAAGAGGAGCCTCTGAAATGTTCTTTAGATATTTTTATGATTTTTTTTTTTTTTTAGCCGGGGCTGGGTTTGAACCCGCCACCTCCAGCATATGGGGTTGGCGCCCTACTCCTTTGAGCCACAGGCGCCACCCCACTGAAATGCTCTTTAGATATTACCAACTGCAATTTCTCAGTAGAGCCTTCTTCCCTGGCTACTTCTAAGTACCCTTGATTTACAGAGCAGTAGCTCATAAGTTAAGCTAAGCTCATAGATCTATTGTGATTGCCATACACTGAGTTTTCCTTATTTGAAAAACTGCTTATGCTTTTTGCATGTTCAGCATGCTTCTAGCAGTTTCTATTTTCTTATATCTGACCAATTTTGGTAATTTATATTAACTAGCTAAATATCCTGTAACTCCTTTCATCCTGGTAACACCCGCCAACCCATTTTTCCAGAACTTTTTAGTTCTCCTGTGTCCACTTAGTCCTCCCTACCTATCCTCTGTCATCCTTACAGACTCCCCACCATTTAATGGAAAAAATATCTTTAACTTTTTGGTCAATATACTGGTCTTTGGAGCCATCTTTCTGTGATCAACTTCTGTCTAACAAGACTCAGCTTCCCTAATGATTCTACTATCCTGAATATATAGATCATACATATCTATTGTTAAATTTGACTTTGTATTAAATTACTCTCCATTTTGAGTCCTAATACCAAATCTAAGTAGATATAAAATAAATCTTCATCTCTGTTTTTAAAGACCATATAAAGAAATAATAATAGTCTGATGTTGATGTGTTAGTGGCTTGTTGTACAACTTTTCATTTTCAGTTTCCAAAGAAAAGAATTTCCAACCTGTGCTTTATCTGCCTTTTGCATTTGTGCATGAGGATCCACACTTACTCAGCTTAAACACTTCTAACAACAATTCTATCTCAGTTTCCCAGTGCAGGCCCTGTTTCTCCATAGACTCATACACATTATTAGCATAGAGTTATGAATCAGTTTCCTATATGCTTTCCCAGAAAATGTTGATAGTTGAAATAAAACATGTTAAAGTAGCTGTAGTCAAATGTTGCTTTAGTAAACAGAGTTAAAACATGGACAGAAATCTAAGATAATTTGTACCAAATTTGCCACTTATGCAAAGAGTTACTTGGTTTACTGGAAGCAGTAGCTAGTAGCTTAAGTTCCAGAATTACTATTCTATTGTTGGGCAAATAGATGAATTATATTTAAGATGTGATCTTCAGTAATAAGTAGAAGTGATGACCTCACGTATAGAGCTTAAGAGATCTGGTGGTTTCTATTGAAATGCACTGAATCTACATAAACATATATCTGGTTTTTGGTTTTTAACTTTGTAGGAAGTCAACGTGTTGACTGTTGCATTGGTCAACCAAGACCGAGAGAACAATATTGAAAAAAGAAGCCAAGGCTTAAAATCAGAGAAAGAAGCTCTGCTAATAGGTAAGGAAATTCTGTTTGCATCTCTTTTCTTAAATAATGCTCAGATAATTAATATTTTAGCAATTCATCTCCAACTTGTTAACAATTAGAACAGCTTTGCTTTCTGGTCAGAGGTGTCATTAACGTCATCAAGGTTATGTTACATACATTTCAAGTTAGTGGCATACAAACTAATGTGGGTTTTGCTCTTCTGTAACCATATATATTAATTGGTTGTCAGACATAAAACCGAGTTCAGGAAAAAGGTTAATTTGCATTTCAGAAGTCACAAATCTGAATTTTAAAGTTTGAATATATCACTTCGAACTAGAAACCAAGTTGGTTCTAGCCCAAAACTTTAAAATCAAACCAGAAACCCAGGCTCCAGAGCTTTGAACCCCAAGATTAAGCTCTAAGCCCCTTAGCAGGGGTCATATCCTAAGGTCAGCCCCTAAAGCCAATGAAGCAGGCATTCAGGCTGCTGCTGCTGCTAGGCTAATTCAGGTCAGTCTTCCCTGGCCAAGGTTGGAGCCTTTTATCCAAGGTGAGAAAAAGAAGTTGCCCATTAAGGAAGAGGAAAGAGAAAGAAAGGAAATTACTGTTTACCTACAAACATTCAGCCCCACAACATACATCTAGCTTAGCTTTGTCTTCATCTGGCCCAGAGTTAGAAGCCTCCAAATGATCTATTTTGAGAGTCATTGTCAGTGGAACACACAGGAAGAATTCTTGATGAGGATGTGTTGATAAAGTGTCTGGGACCCACCTTAGAAATCTATATGTTTAAGGTTGTCACTCAAGCCCTCAAATTCAGGAGAAAGAAGCCACCATCCCAATTTCTGTGATCACAGCACTCTTTTCAGCTGCACCTTAGCACTGACCCCAATGTGCGTTTCCAAGTTTAGACTGGCTCTTCCGTGGTATGGTTAAGAATGAAGAATTAGGCTGTTGTGTGCACGTACATGTGAGACAAATTGTTCTTCTGTAGTTCATTATCTGGCAGAAGAGATACCTGGTTGTATTTTCTAAATATTGCATGTGCTCACCTCAAAATGACAGGTACGCCAGGGCCTGCAGAAGCTGGCACAGGAGGAATTAAATTCAAAGGATAGTCCAAACTTCATCCATCATATATAGATTTTTCAACTACAGGGTTATTGAATATGACATCAACTTAGAGATACTCCAAGGAAAACCAATTATTTTTTTTCTCTCTGATGATATACAGCTGTAATAACATGCCATGCCCAAGTCTCAGAAGACATGCTGATGTGCTGTCAGTTCCAGGAACCTAAAATGAACCCATGTGTAGTTGGTAACTGGATTTCTCTTCTATTAGAAAAGGTGTCCAATTCTGACAACTGTTTCTCTTTCACTTGGTGTGACAAAGGTGTGATTTCCCCCCTAATGCTTTTAGGGTATTCACAGAGCACATCAAACCTGCAATCCTGTCCCTCCCTGTTTAAGTGTGAATAATGCTAACCATTTGAAGGTTAAAAAAAATGGGAGTGAGTCTCTATTTCCAGATCTTTACTGTCTTTTCTTCCTTTCATGAAAGAAGGCTTCCCTTTTACGTTCTACTTGGGAAACACAGTTCATTAACAATGTCTTGTGTATGTAGTAGTCACTAGTAGTCACTTATACATACATATACACATTATTGATACATATACACACTTTTTTTAATCAGTTACCTCACAATTTTAAAAATGACATGTTTTAGGACATTGTACATTAATGAGAACCACTGTCTATAACATCTGTTGGGGACAAGAATACTCTTTGAAGTTCCCCTGAGAGCTGGGAATGATTAAACCCATGCAGAGGACACAATGGGCATGTTCTAAGCCAGCCTAAAATACCAAGAGCATAGAAGAAAATCTCTCTCAACTTGGAAATATTAATTGGCAAAATCTTAAATCACACCTTGAGTGTTTCAGTATATACAGGGTCTGGCAGAAGTGATGCCTGTTATGTTACAGAATTACGTGCACAAATAACAGCAGAAATAATGCCTATATTTATGAGCTGGTATACCAATCTATACCAATCTTTTATTACAAAATCATGAGCATGTGATTTGGTAATGTAACAATATCTCACTCAAGCACAAAAGGGTATTACTTCTGCTGCCCCTCAGTACTATATGCCAATATATTCAGATGACTCAACACCCCTTGGAGGCAGGTAAAATATTATATAAGAAAGGAACATTGGCACAAAACTTGATTGCCTGGAAGAGAATGGGAATAAAAAATCAGTAAACTCTTCAATGAATTCCATCTATAAAGAGTATAAAACTGAAGCTACAAGTCCCTAAACAATGACCCATCCCAGTTATTTGCGATTACCTGTAGCACTAATTTATCTGGGTAAAAGTGTGTATTCTGTCCAGACATTCTCATGACCACTGGAGTTTTTATTTCAAGACACAAGTTAGTATTTGTTGGAGAGAATCACTGGGATTTCAATGATACCATGATTTGGAACATTGCATATCTGGATCCTGACTCTTAATCATTCTGCCAAACTTCCTTCTTGACAATTAATGGAGATTGAATTGTTCCAACTCAACTAGAGAAAATAGACCCTTAGAAAGAACTTTAGTATTGCAATTTCTAGATTATTTATTTTGTAATCAATACCTGTGAAGACATGTTGACATATAATTGAACATGAAGGAATTCAATTTTTGCAGGGGATTGAAGATAGCATTTTAAGTTTCATAACTTTATAGTAACTGCACATTAGATCAGGTTGACATTGTCTAGTATCAGTGCCAGAACTGCTAGTTCATTTCACATATGGCCCACATGTTAGATTTGGCATACATTGCAGTTGTTTGGGATAGAAATGAATCAACATTTACTATGAAGAGCCAAAATTTCAGAGCTGTGTTTGGTTGGATGTTGTCATGAAGGAGAATAGATCAAATTTTTTTATTGATGAGATAATAGTTCTGAAGAGGTGCTGATAGAATAACTCTGTGTCTGTATCACTCTTACTTTCTCTTGCTTTATTTACAAGTAGATTTGGGGGGTACAAGTTGAATTCTGTTACATATAGATATGGTATAGTGGTAAATTCTAGGTTCTTGGTGTACTCCCCCCACCCTGAGTAATGTACATTGTACTCCATAGGTAATTTTTTTTTTTTTAAAACAGTCTCACTCTGTCATCCTGGGTACAATGCTGATACCCCTAACTCACAGAAACCTTGAACTCTTGGGCTTGAGCAGTCTTCTTGCCTCAGACTCCCAAGTAGTTGGGGTTACTTCTGCTGGTCCCCTGTACTATATGCTAAGCTAGTTTTTTTGTTTGTAGTAGAAACAGAGCCTCACTCTTGCTCAGGTTGGTCTTGAACTCCTGAGCTCAAGTAATACACCCGCCTCGACCTCCCAGGCCAGGGTGCTAGGATTATAGGCATGAACCACTGAGCCCAGCTACCCCATAGGTGATCTTTAATCCTTTACCCCCTCTGAACCTTCTCCCTTTTGAGTCTCCAATGTCCATTATACCTTTCTATATGCCCATGTGTAACCATAGTTTAGCTCCTACTTATGTAAGAACATGCTGCATTTATTTTTCTATTTCTTAGTTACTTCACTTAGGATGGTAGCCTCCAAATCCATCCAAGTTTCTACAAAAGATATTATTAATTCTTTGTTATGGCTAAGTAGTATCGTATGGGGGAGAGGTGTACACACACACATTCTTAATCCAGTCATCAGTTGATGGACACTTAGGTTAGTTCCATATTTTTTATGATTATAAATTGTGCTGCAATAAACACGTGACTGCAAATGTCTTTTTTATATAATGATTTATTTCCCTCTGGGTAGATACCTAGTAGAAGGATTGCAGGGTCAAATAGTAGATCTACTTTTAGTTCTTTGAGGAATCTACATAGAGGTTATACTAATTTACATTTCCACTAACAGTGTGTAAGTGTCCCCTTTTCACAACATCTGCACCAACATCTATTTTTATTTTTTACTTTTTTTTTTTTTTGCAGTTTTTGGCCAGGGCTGGGCTTGAACCCACCACCTCCAGCATATGGGGTCAGCCCCTTACTCCTTTGAGCCACAGGTGCAGCCCCCTATTTTTTACTTTTTAGTAATGGTTTATTCTAATTACAGTAAGATAGAGTATCTCATTGTGGTTTTAATTGCGTTTCTCTGATAGTTAATAATTTTGAGCATTTTCTCATATATTTCTTGGCTATTTGTATTTCTTTTCAAAAAGGTTTGTTTGTGTGATTTGCCCACTTTTTAATTGGATTGTTTTGTTCTCACTGAGTTGAATGCCTTATAGATTTTGGATATTAGTCCTTTCTTAGATAATAGTTTGTAGATATTTATTCTGATTCCATAGAATGTCTGTTACTCTTTTGATTATTTCTTTTGCTTTGCAGAGGCTTTTTGGTTTAGTTAAGTCCCATTTGTCTATTTTTGTTTTGATTGTATTTGCTTAGGAGGTCTTGGTCATAAATTCTTTACCTAGATCAGTGTACATAAAAGTTTCTCCAGATTTTCTTCTAGGATTTTTATGATTTCAGGTTTTACATTTAAGTCTTGCCTCTATCTTAAGCTAATTTGTGTATATGGTAAAAGATAGGGACCCAGTTTAATTTTTTTGCATGTGGCTATCCAGTTTTCTCATTTATTAAACAATGTGTCCCTTTCCCAGTGTGTGTTTTTGTCTGCTTTGTTGAAAATCAGTTGGTTGTAGATATATGGTTTCACTTCTGGGTTCTTTATCTTGTTCTATTGATCTATGTTTCAACTTTTATGCCTTTAACTATTCAGGCTGTTTTTTTGTTCAATATTAATTTTAAAATTTCTTTTTCTAAGTCTGTGAGAAATGTTAGTATTTTCATAGGGATCGCATTGAATTATATATTGCTTTGGGCAGTATAACATTTTAACAATTTTTATTCCTTCAATCCATGAGCATGAGAAGTTTTTCTTAGAGGAAATTAAGGTTTTTCAACATTTTTCCATTCATATGATGTTGGTTGGTTGTTGTATATGGCCTATATTGTTGTGAGGTATGTTTCCCATATGCTGAATTTTTTAGAGTTTTTATCATGGATGTATACTCATGTTTTTTAACTTGAAAAAAGTTTCATGTACTGATGAAAAGAATATATATTCTGTAGGTTTGTGGTAGAACATTCTGTATATGTCTGTTAAGTTCTTTTGGTCTAAAGTCTAATTAAATTCCAGTGTTTCTTTGTTGACTCTTTGTATCAGTGATCTGTATAGTGCTATGAGTAAGGTGTTGAAGTCTGGCACCATTATTGTATTGCTATCTCTTTTTTTAGTTCTAATAATTTTTGTTTTTTGCATCTGTGTGTTACAATATTGTGTGTATCTATATTAGGATCATTATATCCTTTTGCTGAATTGATTGCTTTATCATTATGCAATGACCTGCTTTGTCTTTTTTTATCCTTTCTCATTTAAAGTCTGTTTTAGCTGATATAAGTATAGCTAGTCATGTTTGCTTTTGATTTCTGTTTCTGTGGGGTATCTTTTTTACCCCCTTTACTTTTGTATGTATCTTTATGGGTGATGTGGGTTTCTTTTGAACAACATATAGTTGAATCATGTATTTTTGTCCATTCTGCTAATCTGTATCTTTAAGCAGAGAAATTAAGTTATTTATATTCAAGCTTCATATTGATATATCATATTGATTATTCTTGTCATAATGCTACTTGTGTTCTAGTTGTTTTAATTCTTTGTTTCTTTTTCTTTTTAACTTTGTACTTTGCTGAACTTTTATTGCCATTTAATGCCTTTCTTTTTCTCCTTTGTGCGTTATTTTACTAGGCCATGTGTTTTCATGATGATGCATATTGACTTTTGTTTCCATGTTTAAGACACTTTTTTTTTTTTTTTGCAGTTTTTGGCCGGGGCTGGGTTTGAACCCCCCACCTCCAGCATATGGGGCCAGCGCCCTACTCCTTTGAGCCAAAGGTGCTGCCCATGACACTTTTGATCATTTTCTGTAGGGCCAGTCTAGTGGCACAGATTCTGTTAGCATTTGTTTTTCTGAGAATGACTTTATTTCTCCTTCATTTATGAAGCTTATTCTGTCAGGATATAGAATTCTTGGATGCTAGATTATTTCTACCACTTTGAAATGGGATCCCATTATTTTTGCCTGTAAGGTTTCTGTTGAGAAGTCTGCTATTAGTCTGTTGGGCTTTCCTTAATAGAAGACTAGATACTTTTCTCTTGCTAATTTTAAAGTTCTTTCTTTTATTTCAACTTGTCATTCTGATCATAATTTTCCATGGTGAAGTCCTTTCTGAAATGTATTTGCCTGGGGATAGCATTGTACCTCCTGTATCTGAATGTTGAACTCTCTTGATAGTCCTGGGAAGTTTTCATCAATTATTTCCTTAAATAGGTTTTCTAAAGTTTTTGATTTCTCTTCTCTCTTGGGAGTACCAACAATCAGTAAGTTTAGTCACTATGTGTCCCAGATACCTTAGGCTTTGCTCATTATTTTTTATTCCATTTTATTTATTTTTGTCTGACTGAATTATTTCAAAAGACCTGTCTTCAAGTTCTCAGATTCTTTTCTCTGCTGGTCTTATCTGTTCTTAACACTTTCAAGTTTTGTATTTACTGCTCTGAATTATTCTGCTCCAGAATTAGTGGGGGGATTTTTTGTTTGTTTTAATGATATCTGTCTCCTTCATAAATTTCTCATTCATATCCTGAATTAATTTTCTGATGTCTTTGTACTAGTTTTGAGATTTCTCTTCCATCTCATTGATTTTCTTTAGAATCAGTGTATTAGAACCTCCATAGTTGACTCCCTCCCTACCGTGACCTTATCCTTAAGTACACCTAATTTTCATAGACTGGACATGCACCACATGTATGTTTCAGTACAATAGGCCTAGTTCCTTATGTTGACCAGTTTATTACAGTCCCTTGGGTGGTAAACTTACAGAAGTTCTATTGTATGTGGAATTCTTTATCTAGCATTATGAGGAATTGTTTTTGATCAGAATACATTGCTGGACAATTATGTGGTTCTTTCATGTTGTCATATTTTCTTGCTTTTTCACATTTCTTATGTCCTGCCATTGATCTCTGTTCATCTGATTTAGCAATCATTTGTTTCAATATTTTGAAATTGTTTTTGAAGAGGAGCAGTTTTTTCTAAAGATACATATATATAGTATATATCGTTGGTTGAGTAGAACACTTTGGCTTTGATTTGGAGTGCCTCTAGTAATGTGATATTTGTATGATTTCTTAGGCAGTATTCAAGGTCAGTGGTGTCTTCGGTTTCCTTGGTGGCTGGGGGTACAGTTATTAGTTGAGGCTATGGTAAAGTTTTACTGGAGATATGAACAGCAGCTAAACCAATCTTTGAATCTCAGTGGTTAGAAACACTGGGATAAAAATGCCTGATTTTATGCCCAGAACAGCTTATCCTAGTAGGAATGTTACCACATCCTGGGGACCAGTTCTTCGGCCTTCTTATGGCTTGCTCAGAAACTAGTTGTTAGTGGGTCTACATCTGCATCAGCCTGAACTTAGCCCAAGGGCAAGGCACTTCCTAGCTTTAAACTCCCAACCTGGAATCTGGACCCTGTGACTAGAGAAGGTGGAACCCTTCTAAGCAAACAGCATGGGCAAACTGGTTAGGGGGAGTGCCACCGACTTGTGTTTTGGTCTCATAGAAGCCACAGAAAGGTGGTAGGAATTGCCCTAGGTATGTGTAAGAGAGCTTAAACTTCCTTATCCTCCTCAGCTGGGTGGGACTTCACCACATCAGCCTAAATTCAGCCTAAGGGTGGGATGCTGCCTGGCTTCAAACTCCAAAAATTATGTTCTTCCATGTGACTAGCGAGGGCAGGTTTCTTGTGGCCTTTTAGGCTGTGATGGCAGGAAACTGTGGAGGGAGTGATTTGCTCCAGCTCAATACTCAGTACCACAGTAACCACTACAGAATGGTAGGCACCATCTCAGATGTGTGCGAGAAAGCCTAGTTTCCCATCTCCTCCCCAGGCAGGCCAAGGCTGGAGCCACATTAGCCCAAAGTCAGCCCAAGGGTAAGTTGGAGACCAGTGTCAAACTCTCACAATTGTGCCTTGGACCTGATTCTGGATAGGCTGGGGTCCTATCCAGACAAGCAGCATGGTTGAGAAACTGGAAAATGATGTCTGCTTATGTCTCAGTCTCAACAGGAGCATACAGCAGGGTTCTGGGGACTTTCCCAAAGGTGCATGAGAGCACCTGTGCTCCTCTGTCCCTCCTCAGAGCCTTTCAGTGGCTGCAGGTATGTTCAGAGTTGCCTGGTGTCTCACCTCAAGTAATGGTGCCCGGCTCAAGCTGCTCCAGACTTGGAAGCCTACGGAATTCTACATGGGTTCCCTTTCTAGAGCAACATCTGTGTACAGTCTCTAAGAAGTTCCCTATGTTCGCTCTAAGAACTGTGTTGGGGGAGTTCTCTTGTAGCCAACATTGTAAAAGCTCATCTTACAGAGGAGAGTCCTAGGGCCTTCTGCTTTACTATTTGTCCACACTCAGGAGATGCTCCTAGCACTTAGCTAGTCTCTGGCCAGGCAAATTGCCCTGACCCTCCTCTTGTAACCCACTTTTGGTGCTCCCTGTAACTTCCCTAGTGAATGCTAGCTTTTGCTCCTAGACATTCTGTTCAAAGTGTGAGAATTGGCTTACTACTCTGATTCCTCTCAATGGAGGAAGCACATACCACTTGTGTCTAGTTGGCCATCTTAAACCCATTACCCCTACAAGACAGTTTTAATACTCTCACTTGCTTTTTAATAATGACACAATAAATTCCAATCCCAGAAGCTGTGATTTTCACCCTGTCAGTGATAGCCATCACTATCAATCCCATTCAGATATAGTTAGAACCTTCTCGACAACTTTAGCTATTTACAAAGCAGCTTTTCCTTAAGGTCTTCCTGGTCCCCTGAGTTTCTCAAATGCATAACAATCAGGCAAACTTTATTATAAATGCTGATGTCTCTGCAGATCAAGATACACAGTGTAGATCACCAAGAAGCTTCTTACTACACATCTTTCTCCCCCTCCCCACCCCCACCATTTCTATCACTGTCACCATCTCACCCATGTTCACACAACTACAACCCTACAACATACCAGAGTTGTTATGTTCCTTCTAATACATGGGTATGAAGAAACAAATGAGTGGAATATAGAAAAATGCATTTACAGAAGGTTAAGTGACAACTTTTTGGTGCTTTCAGTGAATAAAGTTGAGACTATATTTAGGAGGTACCTGAAAAAAATAATCCAAAGTGTGTATTCTTCTTTGAAAGCTGCTGACCATAAATAATGAGCCATTGACCTAAATCTGACTTCCAAGGCACAGATGATCAATAAATCAGGAAACATCTGTCAAGAGCCTATAATAAAAATTATTAGTCTTCGTTGCAGAAAAAAATTATCTGGGTAACCTGTTCATTGCAAAACTAACATCCAAGGGGCACTTCTGGTACTATGTTTTGAGAAATATCGGTCTGTCGTACACCAGCAACTGTGTTAAAGGTGGTGGTAAGATGATCTTTTTTCTCAAGAAGTTCATGGATAGAAACAAAGAAAATAGTTCATTATAATGAAATGTGATTTGTCTACAGAGAAGGAACTATGTTAGCTGTAGATGCCTGGTCAGAAGAAAGGACAATTGAGCTAGTCCTAAAGGATATAGAGAGTTTCACTGGGTGGATGAGGACATTTCAGAAGGCATTTCAAGGGCATTTTCAAAAGGTATTTCAAGGGCATTTCAGACACAAGTAACAATTTGCTAAAAGGCTCAAATATAGCCTCAGTGGCTTAGTTGGAAAAATAATACAAATAGACAAATATTAAAAAAACAAAATAAAAACTGACCAGGTATACAAGATAAAATCTTGTACTCACCAAATAAGTGTAACAAACTGCTTTTGGAAAGTTAAAGCTTAATGGAATCCCCAGAACCCTGTCTAGGCCACAAGCATTTGATCCATTTGCTCCTACCCACTCAGTCTTGCCTGTCTCCATCTGCCATGAGTGTTTCATGGTGCCACCGCTGCCTACAAACAACTGTCCACTCCTGGCTTAGTAGGAGACTAGATTCTGTGTGGCTTTTTTCCCTGCTGGCTCCCCAGTTCAGTGTTCATGGAGCCTTCATATGGCTTCAGTATGAAGCAAGATTATTTCAGGCTGGTTGATGGTCAGGTCTCTGAAGATTCCTGGCAAGATATGACTATGTCTGTAGGCAGCTGTTCATTACATTGCCAAGGTCCCTGGAGATCTCAATGTTCCTCAGTGAGCTGATAGGCCCCAGCGTCTTCCGAAGTTTCCCAGGAGACTAACAGCCAGTATGGGTATAGAGAAAAGTGACCTCAGCTCAAACTTTACAGCTTGACACCAAAGGTGTGGAAGGAGACTCCAGGCAGCCTGAGGAAGGACAGTATATTCTGATAGGATTCCATTTGTCATGCCATTCAAGGAGAATAATGTGCTGGCCCAATTGAATGTACAAAGTGATAATTTGCTCTCATCAGGTAACCAATATAGTGTTTAAAATAGGAGCTCATAGAAACAAAATATGGGAGTGGGAGGGCTCAGCCCTGTGACAAACCACAATACTCAGTCATCCCTGAGCAGCTCTGAGTTGTGAGGAAGTGGGGAGAGGGGTTCTGAGTATTTGTGGATTAGGACATTTGATCCACTGGGCAATCAAAGACAAATCACTTATCCAATGTGGACCTAAGTCCTCCAACTGTATAAAGTTAGGAGGTTTGATTAGATGGCCTTTTTCACAGTTGATCTTAGCCAGGGCCAAGAAGCAGTTAAATCAGTGGTTCTCAACCTATGGGTCACAACTCACAGGAACTGTATTAAAGGCTCGTAGCATTAGGAAGTTTGAGAACCACTGAATTACATAGTCTTTTTCAACTCAATACTCTGCAATCTATGAGGACTTTTTTTGAAACAGAGTCTCACTTTGTCACCCTGGGTAAAATGTCATGGCATCATAGCTCACAGCAACCTCAAACTCTTAGGCTCAAGCAATTCTCTTGCCTCAGCCTCCCAAGTAACTGGGACTAAAGGCACCTGCCACAATGCCTGGCTATTTTTAGAGATGGGGTCTCGCTCTTGCTTAGGTTGGTTCTGAACCTGTGAGCTCAGGCAGGTCCTGAACCTGTGAACTCAGGCAATCCACCTGCCTCAGCCTCCCAGAGTGCTAGGTTTACAGGCATGAGCCACTGCACCCAACCTCTATGGGAACTACTATGAAAGCTTCGTTACCCCACAGACATTGAGCCTGTGTATAAGCAGAGTACCATATGCTTTATGTGTTGATAAATGTGAACTTGTTACCTTGTACCTTTAAACCAAAAGAGAAGGAAAACCCATCTTGATCCCATGACCTCTTTCAACCAACAGCTCATTTCCTGCCTCCATCTAAAGCACAGCTCTTCTAGAGCTTCACCTGTGGTGGGTTTCCATGCCCTTCCTTTTTCTCTCTCTCCATTCTCCTCCAATCTGGCTTGTGTCCTCATGCTGAAACTGTTCTTTTCCAAATCTGTGTCCCCAGTGAGTTTCGTGTTGATTGCCAACTTCTCAACTGCTCCATCTGGCAGCTATCCTCACATCTCCTGGAAATACCTTCTCTTGGCCATCGTGATCACTGTTTCTTATTGATCACTCCTTCTTGGATTCCTTGGATGAAGTTCTTCAGCTTGACCTCTAAATTTTGAGCTTCTTCAGGGTTCACTCTTGAGAGCTTTTCTCTACCTAAGTAATCTCAATGAATATATTGGCTTTAAATCTCTTTTGTTGTCATTGACTAATAAATTTTTATTATCTCCAACTGCCATTTAATACCTCCATTTAGATGCGAATGGATACCTCAACTTTAATAAGGCCAAAGCAGAATTCTTGATTCCCATTTCCAGGCCCTAATCTGCCCCTTCCCTAGTATTCTCATCCAGGAAAAATGGTCCTACCTAGTTGCTAAGGCCAAAAACTGAGGACTGGTCTTTGAACCCCATATCCTTTGCCGTTTTTCACATGTGATCATTGGCTCTACTTTCAGTGTCCATTTCTGTCTTGTAGTCCAGATCCAGGTCTTCTGCAAACACTTCTAACTGGACTCCCAGTTTTTTGTCTATTTTTCATATAGCAGCTTCACAGAAAATTTTAAAACGTTCATATCATGTCCTTATTTAGAATCCCTCTTGTAGATCCCTGCCACATTTAGAATTTAATCTAAAACCCTGACTCTGATATACAGGATCCTCCAGAATCTGGCTCCCACTCACCTCTACACACTTGTTGTATGACTGGCCAACCCACTATGTTCCTGCCTCTCATTTCCACCTCAGGGCCTTGGCACTGTCTGTGGCCATGACCTGGAATAATCTTCCCCCAGGCTTTCTGTGGCTGGTTCCTTCTTATCTGATACTCAAAAAAATCTGCTTCCTCAGATAGATGCCTCCGTGACCCAGTACGAATAGCACGCCACTCAGGCTTGAGAGCTCTCTCTTCTGTCCTTCCATTTTGTTTTCTTCTTTGTGCTTAGCAGAAAACATTTTCTTTATTTTTAATCTTTACATTAATCATCTGTGTTGTTCACCTAGAATAAAAGTTCCAGAAAACCCAAAACCTTGTCTATCTTACACCATGCTGTGCCCCTAGCACCTTGCCACCTCATTGCCACTAAGTGTTTCAAATGACTAAAGGAAGTGAATGAAGCAGTAAAAATCGAGTACTATTTGGTTAATTTAAATGTTGCCCCCTTGATCTTAGTAAGGTATAAAGGTGGGAATAAACTAGATAATTTTGATAGAAAAAGCTCAGAATCCTCTGTTTAAATGGGATTCCCTGACAAGAGATTTGCCACACATTGCACAGAGCAGATTTGTGTGTCTTTAAGTAGCTCTTACGACTCTGAGATGTGCAAAAAAAAAAAAAAAGTAGTATTGACATCTTTCTCTGCTCTTTTTTCTTTTTAAATTTCAGGATATTACAGGAGTATCCATGTTTCGGTTATATAGTTTGCTTTTGTATATTTTAAGTCATAAGTCAAAGTTGTAAGTGTGCCCTTTACTCAAAAGTGCGTAGTGTACACATTAGATGTGAGTTTACCCATCCTTCCTCCCCACTTACTTGAATTCTGTTGAGTTTTGCTTCCATATGTGCACATAAGTTGATCTTAAGTTAGCTACTTACAATTGTATTTTCCACTTTGGGAAAACCACTTCTTAAATATAGAGACCCTCTACTTCTCCATGGAAACAGCCAAGACCCAATTGTTGGGTCTGTTTTGAGACCCATCAATTCAGCGACAGCTAACTTTCCTCCCACCCTGTGTTCCTAGTGTTCATTTTACCACGCCCTTAGGTCCCTCCCAGAGGACTGTAATATGGTCTCCATCTGTTAGGTTTGTAGCAATTCTCATTAGCTTTTGAGTTACAGGTATCTTTTATCCATTCCCAGGGAATATCCCAGTTCCTTTACAGAAGCTACAAAGAGGTGTTAGTTAACAAATTTAGGAAACTTCTCCCTACACACACACCCAAATGAATCTGAATCTGATCCAAAAACACAGTGCCTAAACTGCATTTTCTCAGGTGGCATGACTGATGCTTCTGTGATGCTGCTGGGATGGGCAAGGCCAGGGGCGGAAGTGGGGCTGTGGAGGGGCTAGGCACTGGGGGGGTGATAACTAATGTTTTACTTTCTGCAGTATCTCCAGCAACACTGGATAATTGGGTTGTCATCCAAAGGAAAAGCTTGGGAAGCCTTTTGGTGACTACCTACCTTGACCCCATGAGTAGCTACTGGCGAAAAGCTAATGGCTTCTTGATATCAGCTACCACTGAGACGGTTCTGAATACCCTCCTAAAGATATTCAAGTCTGTGTCAGGATTTCTACTATGATTTTAGAAAGGCATACAGAAACCATGTGAGAATTTTCCCCTTAGTTTCATGAACAAAATAGTTATGAGGAAAATTTTTTACACCCCAAACATCCAAGCTACTCTGTCCTAAATCCATAACAGGATGGGTTAAGATGAAGAATTCCTCCAAATTATCAGATTTTTGAAAGAGTATTACATCATCAATTACAACTTGTAGAAATATTTAAAGTTTTCATTTATCCCCATTTAGTAATAATGGACTAATAGAAATGTTAAATAAGTATACTGGCTATTTCCAATTATAGGAAATAAATTCATTCACTCTATATTCATTGTGAATGTACACTGTGTTCCAAACACAGAAACAAAAGGCAGGGTCCCTTGGGGAACAGCCCCAGGATTGGGGATGAGGGTTAGTGGGCAGTGGGATATAGGCACAGATACATGTAGGGTAGTCAGACTCACAGAGGTGACAAAGGGGCCACTCTAGGTCCCCGTTTCTGGTTTCCCTAAATTTCCTATGTCAGCATCTTACCTCCTAGGCTAAGCGTTACTGGCCTCTCTCCCAGCCTTCCCCCACCCCCATCATCCTCTGACTTGTTCTCTTCATCCTACTGAAGACATGTGCGTTGACATCACAATCTCATACACACTTGGAAGGAAGGATGTGGGTGATCCCCAGGATATTGAAGAGTCTCCATCCAGTGGGGATATTAAATGTGAAAAATGTTTTCTTCTATCTTGGGCCCCTGGGATGGTTAACTTGTAAGAGTGTTCAGGCCATCTACCTTCTGAGATGCCGCCTTGCCCCATGGAAACACACACACCTGGTCATCCCAAAGGCTTCAGTGTCATCGTCGTACCTAGTCTCAGCCCCACTGCCTGTTCCCTTTGCTGGTGCAGGTGAGAAACAAGGCCAGGCGCAGCAGCCTGCTGCCCATGCAGATAGCCAACCTGAGAGAGGATCATAGCTTCCCTCATGCTGTGCCCTCCAACCTCTGAGTCCCTCTCTGTCAAGGAGCAGAAGCCCTCCCTGGGAGGCCCCTGTGTGGGGAAGAAGAAAAAGGCTTCCCACTAGGAGCAACGCTGACTGCTCACAGGGCCAAAGTTGACTATTACTCCTCCTCCATCTCCTCATCCTCACAGTGGCATGGGCGGGGACAGTCTGCCTGCCACTTGTTGGAGGCTGTCTATGGGGAGCAGTGGACATGGGAACTGGGACAGGGAAGTCCTAATTACCCTCCTGAAACAGAAGTAATTCCCTCCACACATACACTGTAATCCAGCTCTCACTCTCTCACTTAAAGTACAGTTAGATGGAAGAAATAAGCTATAATATTTCATGGTACAGAGGGGAAATTGTAGTTAATAATAATTAATTGTATATTTCAAAATAGCTTGAAAAGAAGAGCTATAATGTTCCCAACATGAAGATGAATGTTTGAGGTGATGGATACCCCAATTACTCTGATTCAATCATTCCACATTATATACAGATGTCAAAATATCACAGTCCCCCCAAACATGTACAACCATAACATGTCAATAAAAAAGTCTTAAAGAATGCTAATGAAAGTGATAGTTTAGCTGGCTCTTTTAAACAACACAAACAACCAGGGGCAAACAGCAATTTGTTCTAATTTGTCAAAGGAAATCATTCATGAGCGTCTAATGTTTTAGCCTTTATTAGTAACAGAATTACTTACAATGCTACTTTACCAGAGATGAGGATTTTAGACACAGGGAAGTAGTTGCCAGGCCTCTACAATTAAAATATAAATAAATATGTTCTGTGACACTGCAGGAAAGAAATAGATACATAATGGGGGGAAGACATAGTGCCACCCGACTATGTTAAAAGTAGCTCTTTTGCCACTTAAAGCTATTAAAAATACCATCATTACTTCCACCATTGCCATTGTTTCATAAAAGAAGGACATTTAGCAAAAAAAAAAAAAAAAGGAAGAACATATCCTCAGTATAAAATGGTAGCTCTTTGTTATCACAGGAAGATCAGGTCAGTCTCTAAAAACAGATTTTACCTTTAAGGAGAAATGTAAGAGTTATTTCTATCTTCCTCATTTAACTACAAACCTCATAGAACATCCCATGAGGACAGGTCTTAGAGATGCTTATCTAGACCCTTCAGCTCTCTGTCCTCCTCTGAACTGGTTAAAAACTGACACTCATCCCAGAGCATCCCCAGGACCACACAGAAGAGCAGGAGGCAGTGAGACTCCTTCCCAGACCAATTGAGTTATATTATAGGGTGACTTAGTGACAGAATGCTGTGCTCACCTGTGCTTGCTCTGATTACATTCATACAAGGCATCAAAGCTGACAGTGAACAGAACATGAGGACTTATCCTCAGGTTTAGTTCATCTCAAAACCTGTTTTAAAGAGAACTAAAAATGTCAGTCTGAGCACAACTACTTAAAAAGCAGCATACAGCCCGTGCAGTCGATTTCCTCGTGATCCCCATTTTGCTTTCAGATCTGGGGCAGAGTGGAGAGGAAGGTGATGCTTTGCACCTTATCCTGACACCAGCATCCAGCCTTTCATTTGTCAATACAATGTTGACAGTTGATTCTCATGATGGAAAGGCCTTCTGATTTATAATCAAACTCCAGCCAAACCATCCATTCCCAGACCTTTTAAAATGATCTTGTAAATTACAGCAGAGAGCAGGGGAGGGTGAGCTGGCTCCCATTAAACACTAACAACCAGGGGCAAACAGCAATGTTTCAGAAAGAATCTGTGCTTCCTTCAGTGGCAGTTAGGGGAAATACAAATTAAATACTTTCATAACCGGCAACTATAATTATCAGGAAAATCTGAGGTGGTGTGATTTCTGACACAGCTGTATGAGCCATTTTCATCCTGCAAAGTCCATGGAGAGAAAGAAAAGAGGTAGTTTTAGCCTTCCAATAACTACAATTTTATATTGGTAAATCAAGCATAAAATTGGTAGTTGAAATGCTTCCAGGCGTCTTTGTTTTGAAATACCTTTATTCATCTATCTATTATCTCAGATTCTAGCTCTGCTAACTACTGTCATCCCAGGGGATAAAGTGTTCTGTTTGCCACGTTACTATTACTGTCTTTAGAATGTGCTATTATTGAATGCTTGTTGGGTGCTATTAGAAATGGCAAGACCATAACTCAGCCTGACAAAAACAGTCCTTGTGGTTATGTGGCATTATTTAGTTGAGACTCTTGTTTGCCTCTAAATAACTTTCCATGTTTGTCTGTCTTTTCAATTCAGGCATCATATCAACATTTCTTCATGTCCATCCTTTTGGAGCCAACATAGAATATCTTTGGTCATACATGCAGCAGCTGGACTCCAAGGTAAATTGTTTTTCTCCAGTAAACTTTCATTGCTGAAATGCAGCGTGTTGATCGCTGGCTGCAGGTGGACGCTGCGGGAGCTGCACTGGGATGTAAGAGAGGATAGAGGCTTATCAGCACTCCTCCTCTGCAAGGACCTCCATTTTTGGCAGGTAGTCCTCGTCTTTTCACTTGCTTTTGTCTTTGTAGAAAGAAAAGCTGTTATCTCAAATAACAATGACTTTCAGCAGATGCCAAATTAATTAGAAAAGCTTATGAGAGATTTCAAATTATAAGTCAGCCTGAAAGTTTCCCAAACAAGGGAAAAAGCAGGTGAGTGTGGCTAACAGTGCCCTATCCTTACACCATATTCTTACAGGAGTCCATGTTCCATACTTCACACAATAGAGGAAAAATCACCTGTAATAATATAAAGATCTCATACAACTCTCAAAAAGAAATCTGGATTAATAGCTGTTTTTCAACATTATTCTCTAACTGGAAAAAGCAACTATAAAGGTATTTTAGCTGTGCCCTTCAAGGGTCATGCCCAAAGTCAGACATCACACATTTCTCTGAAGCTCAGTTTTTCTCATCTGAAAATTAGCTACACTCTTAGCTCTTTGCAGTATTCATGTATCAAAAGAGAGGGGACAAAAAGACCTCTATTTATATATCAAATTTGAGTGAACAATGAGAGGGGTCCTGTGGAAATAAAATGATGTCACTAACCAGTACTACCTGGGGAAACTCTGGGGGTGGATAAGAAGACCCAGAGTAGCCTGCTAAATTTCCTACTAGGAAAGAAAAGGGAAATAAGTAAGAAGCTCCTCCACAGGGCACACCAAAGTGCATAGACTTTGTATGACTGGACCTACAACCCGTAGTTTTGTGACCCTGAATAGACACTCAACGAGTCATTCTAATTTTCAATGGCTAGCGTGGATTAAATGACTACATTGTGCACTAATTTTGATTCAAATGGTCTTACAAGTACAGGATGCCAGAACTGCTTGACCTCTTAAATGGATCTAATACTTCTTCCCCTTTGAGAGAAATCATCTGGAACAAAAGTATTTTTTAGTCATATAATTCATCCCTTTTTACAATAGAGCAGACCAAAGTCAGGTAAAAGGAGTTAGGAGACAGATAAATTCTTGAAGTTCAGAACTGTCTATTTTTTTCTCCCTGTGGCTTCCCCTCACATGCATAGGGAGGGAATAGAAAATGCGGGGGTTAAACTCAGATGGAATGAGAAGGACGCTGCTGTGCAATGTTACTTTGTCATAATAAGCTGGGAAGGATTTCTGTCCTTGTTTTTCCTCTCCTTCCCCAGTATCGTCTTCCCTTAGCCTCACGGCTACCTTTGCCTGGAGGATTAAATGTAACACTGCTAGCACCAATGTGTTTGGCACAGAATAAGCCCTCCAGAAATGATTCCTATGTTGCTATTATCCTTCCCTTGTATTGTTGACATTTTTTTCTTTCCCTTTCCGGAAGTCCCAAGTGAGAAGCATTTGTTGAGAAGCAGTTGTTGTTTTAGTGTGAGCTGAAATGGCCACAGAATCCACTTGTTATTTATCTGTGAATTCCAGGACTCCTGTTTCCTCTGCTCCATCTATTAATGATCTTATGATGATCTTAAGTGCATGTGTATGTGTCTAAGTAAAATCTTCTTCTAGGAGTAGCAGGAGGGATTGACAAATAATGAATTGATGTATTTTGGTGTGGTGGAAATTCTTGTTCCATTTTACCCTCTGGACACAGCTCAGGTGTGATCTGTGTCTTTCCCTTATTAGCCTCAGGGGAGAGAGAACTCACTTGCCCTCCCCAGCCATTAGACAATAGGCTTCTCTGGAAGGGATTCAGTCTAGGGAATTCGATCTCATTACAGGCTGGAACTTTATTTTAAAAAGTGATGAAGAAAGCATTTCCTTCACAAGGAAATACACACACACACAACCCTTACCTGCTTCCTGAATCAAATGCCCTGGAAAGTTGTCAAATTGTCTCCTCACACCTGGGGTAGAAAACATATCAAAGAAGTGCTCCAAAATTGCTGGGGGCCAGGGGTTGGACCACATGTTCTCTCACTGAGAGGGTATTTAGACTTTTTAATCCACAGAGAAAATTATTACCCTACACTGGAATTGCATATCCTGAAAGCCTTAAACAGAAAACAAAATAATGAGAGGTTTGCCTTCTAGGGATCCACCGGGGCCTTGTGCCTCATCAGCTGCCAAAGGTCTCATAATCCTGGAGCCATCGGCAGCCTACTGATGCTGCGGTTCTCGGCTAGAGTGGCCTCATCCACCTGCCTCTGGGTAATCAGGATGAACAGCCCCTCTCTCTAGCACATGGAGTTTTGGTTAACGTTGCATTAAGGCAATGGGTTTTGTCCTGCTGCTACAACACAGGGCATTTGCCAACTCTAATACAACAGCTTTTTAAAAATTCCACACACACCACCATCACTTCCTTGAGATTTGACAGCATCACCATTACCACAATTGTTATAAGACCCCATTTAGAGTCTGCCCACCTTGGTGCTGATGAGAACAAGGAAAGCAGGCTGAACACAACCCTGTAATGGAGCTGTTACCATTAGGATTTCCCCAAAGGCCATGTGTGGGTATATGAATGATTAAGGATGGAAGAAAAGGCAGGAATTCATTTAAATTATGCTGAGCATGTAAATTGCACATGGCTCCCTAAAACCATGTAGCCCAATAATGGGCCATTTTCCAGTCAAGTGTTATTCCTGCTCTTGATAATAACATTTGCATATTTTTCTCTTCTTGGCCTTTTGTGAACTACATGCTCTCATTCACTCAGTTCTCTTGTGTTAGAACATATGACAGGAAGATTTTCTGACATAAATCAGAAAGATTCATTCAGAGAAAGACAGGGCAAGGGCCAGGGACCTTGGCTTCCTGAACCTTTGCTGGCTTGAAAACCATTCCCTAACCACAGGCAGGTGAGATCTTCAAAGTAGGATACATGGCCTCGAAAATGGTGTCTCATCAATTAGATTGTTCTGTGGAATCATGGGATCTCCTACGCCAGCCCCCAAGCCCACACGCCCCACCTCCTGTGCTAGCAGGTCCAAGAGCACAGAAGATGCCTTTGAGATGAACACTTCCTGTCTTACAGCCGAGAGGAGGGCTCCTGCACTCTTCCCCCCATTGACTTGTTCTTCAGCAGATTAAGGCTCAGTTCTCCAAGCCTGTCCAGTTGCCCCCTCTCCATACCTGCACCCTCCTCCCAAGGCCCACGGAGTGGGAGATTTGTTTCTGAAAAGCCAGACTTGGTAACATGTGGCCACAGAGGCTGGAGGATACAGAAAAATGTCTTTTGGCACAAAACTACTGTAAAGTAACCAGCGTGGGAGTTCATGGGTGTGTGTGCATTTCCCACCAGAGGGGAAAATCATTTACATTTCTGTACTAAATGCTTACTTCTGGAAACAAAATCTTGCCTGTTCAAAGGGGATTCAAATCCTACTTTAATTGGACAGCAGTCTATCCCAAACTATAGCTGGAGAGCAAGAGTTGGTGAAATACTCTCAGTAGTATTTGTGTACTAAATAGTCTTTGGTGTTTTATATGTTCAGCTGTTGTCCTTAAGAGGCACCTGTCACAGCATGTTAAAGAGTGATTGCTTAGTCCATAATGACCAGTATCTGTTGGATACTGCAGCACTTCTGGAAAGCATATGATCGTGAAGGTAACAGTACTTTCCACTTGACTACAGAAAGAACAAAAAGGAAGTTGCTCAACTAGAGCAAAAGAAATTGATAAATTTCCAGGGTTGAAAACCTGAATTCCCATGAATGCCGGGCTAATCCACTACTTTGCATGCACCCAGCACTGTCCTCCGGACCAGAGAAGGACAGAAGACAGCTCAGGTGCAAAAGAAAGCTAAGATAGAACCCTGCTTGCAAAAGCTTAAAGTCTACTTGAAAAAATGGCATGATATTTACGAAATAAATTGAGAATCAGACACAAACTAACAAAGCACTTGATTGAGCAGGGCAGATATTTAGGAAATAAGAGTTAGAGAAGAGTGAGGGTGAGACAGCCACGATCCTTGAGACCGTTCTAGCCACCTGCCTTCCACACTTGCTTCCTTCCTCCCTTAACTCATTTTCCTTTCATATTTTTCTCCTTTTAATTCTTTCCTTCTGTTTTTCTTCCTTCTTTTTCTTTTCCTCCTTCTACCTTCCCGTCCTCTTCCAGTTTCTTCCTTCTCTCTTTCTAACTCCTTGCCTCTGTTTGTTGTCTTTCCTCCTCATGGCCGTTTTCCTCCCTTCCCCTCTTCCTTTCCCCTCCTCTCCCTTCTTGCCCCATCTACATTCTGTATTTCTTCCTATGAATGTTTGTTGCAAGGTGTCGGTATGTGCTGACACCATGCTCTGCCCGGGGATGCCAAGAGTGAGTAAGGCTTAAAAGTGCACTGACAGCTAAGTCAGTTGATCCTATGGCAGGGCGTCTGGTTGGCAGCTGGCTGCCCTGCCCCTCAGCCTGGATGCAGCCTCTGCAGGTGTCTTTTCAGTGTCCGAAACAGGAGCCCCTCTTCACTGGGCTTCCCCAGCCTGAGGATGTGGGATGTGGAGCCGGCCGTCATGACAATAAAGTTGATTTATGTCTGCTTGTGTCAATTTGTACATGTGCTTAGAGGCCTGGGAAGGAGGCAGCACTGGAGTCAGCAAATCAAGAAATAAATCAAGCAGTATTACCCCTGTGGAGTTAACACCACACAAGCCCCGTGGTCATCAGAGCCTCCTTTCTTTCTCATCTTTTCTTTTTCTTTTTAAAAAATAATTCTGGAAAATAAATCTTTTCTAAAAGAATAAGTATTAGACTTAGAAAACCTTAAAACAAAACAGTGGTGGCAGAATCCTCTGACAATATCAAAGATTAAAAATATATAGGCCATCAATTTCTTACAACAAAAGCCAGCTAGGTAAGAGGGTAATAAAAACAAGAAAAGGAATCTTCCCTGAGATGAGGAAATGGGTAAATGTACTCCGCTAGGCCCGGGAGGTCTAGGGGCTTGGTTTTATGTGATGACTCCTTGACTTTTTCAGTTCTCAAGACAAAGAGAGCAGTGAAAAGGTGAGAGAGATTGTGAAGACAAAATTATAAAAGCTGACAAGTTATAAAAAAGAGAAAAAAACAGAATTAAAGTAAATGAAGATATTGGCAAAGTAGAAATTCTTTAGCCATGGGGCAAAAAAGAATGAAAAATTGATTTTTCTCTTGAATTTCTCTTGAAAATCCCCAAAGGTAAAATATCATAAAGGTTACTTGGCAGGGAGGGGGGGAAAGTTTAAAAATCATCAAACTAACCTGAAAAAAATTTCTTCTTGATCTTCCTTCTGTTATAATATAGAAATATCTTAAGGGAAATGTTCTACAATTTAGCTGAGAGCCTTATTAAGTAGATATTTTAGGCAGCGTTTTGTTTGAAGGTGTCTGTTCTGTAGTCATAACAAGTCTCAGTCCACATATTTATATCATTATGGCAGAGTCGGGCTATTCCCTTCACCTCCAGCAGAAACAGCACTAACTACATTTCAGGAGATCAATTTCCAGTGTACTAACCTCTGGTTTTATCAAAATCTGAAATATAGCTAATAGACAATCTATGTGACATGATCAGGAAGAGGTCAAATCCCAGTTTCACCTCTTCTTAGCTGTGTGCCCTTGAGCAACTTATCTAACATCTCTGTGCCTAAGTTTCACCATCTATAAAAAGGGTTTGTATGAGTTATCGAGTGTATTAAATGACTTAATATATGAAAAGTTTTCAGAATAGTATCTGGCACACCTGAGTGCTGCTTAAGTGTGGTTTGCCATTTGCTTCGTGCTTTAAAGCACACGAAGGACCCTTCACATTCTCTCATTTTGAGATCTTTGCCACAACCTAGTGCACAGATTCATCCTGAATGGCTCGCCTGAGACTGGTCTGCTGCTAATGCAGGGAGGAGCCAGCACTCAAACCCAGTCCTCAGAGGTTTGGAGCGTTTCTTTC
The DNA here is from genome assembly GCA_963574575.1 of Galagoides demidoff. Taxonomy (NCBI): domain Eukaryota; kingdom Metazoa; phylum Chordata; class Mammalia; order Primates; family Galagidae; genus Galagoides; species Galagoides demidoff. Next base: position 11,435 of record CAUYQV010039833.1, on the reverse strand, counting down.
AATTCCCTTGTCTTGCAAATGAGAAAACAGAAAACCCAAAGAAGTGAAGTGACTGGTTACTTAACAGGTTATTCAACTGGGAATGGTTAAGGGTTGTTCCATGACTAGGATACAAATTTTTTGCGTCTACATTTCTTTCCCTCAGCAAGGATGGGTGTGTTGGGGTGTTTAATGAGCTTTCCGAGGAGATAGCCCAAACATTCACTCTCTCCTGCCCCACAGCAGGACTCTAAGTGGCAGCTGCCTCTCTCCCTCCCTAGCCCTTCTCCTGCTTCCTTAGTGGCTGAAGACTAGGCTCAGGCCAAAGACATAGTGCTAAACAAGATGTTGCTGCATCTAGTACATGCCAGCCTAGATGCCCCACGGTGCAGGGCGGGGGTGCCCAAGCACCAGCGTAGGACTGTCGGAGCCAGCAGAGTTGGGAACAGTCCGTTTGTTGCTGTCGCTGTCACTCTCACTGTATTCTTCACTTGAGACCCCTGCTCCATGGCACCCACATGTGAGCAGAGAGGAAGCCACCTGGGGGGTTATTTCTGGTCCTCAGTCTCCAACCCCCACCCCTGTGGAGGTGGCGTAGGTGGTGAGAACAAGGTACCCAGCCGAGCCCGGCTCCATGCTCACTGCCTGTGTTACCTGCACGGGTTACCTTGTCTCTCTGGACCTCAGTTTTCTCATTGGTAAATTATTCCCTGTGTAGGAAAGTATGGTGACGATTAAATAGTGTTTTCGGAAGATTCTGTAAAGAAGTTCCTTGGTGACGGTGAGTTGTTACATTTTTACAATCTGCAGCGGCACTGCTGTCCTCACCCAGCTGGCCTCCCACATCAGTGTTATCTTTAGATCAGATATTTATTTTACCCTCAGAGTGAGCCTTTTCTCTCCTTCCTTTCTAATAGCAGAAGGCTTCTTCCTTACAGTTCCCCTGGAGGTGACAGTTACTCTGCAAACAATGCACTGGTGCACTGGCTGGGACCTCAGCTGGGTGGGAGGACCACGGCACAGCCCAGGAGGGCGAGTGAACTGGTCTGGAGGCCAAAGCACACTGTAGATTAACTCTGCTTTCCTTCTCAAAAGAAAAAAGGGTGCTTGTTGAGAAGACAGTGGCCTCATAAAGCTTAAAGAACACTGCCTCATGGACCAACTAAAAACAGGGTTTGATGGACACCTCTCCCTCCTTGTCTCCTTATGAGCAGAGAGCCCGCCCCACTCACTTTGTATCAGTATTTCCGTAGACATATGTTATGTATATACGTGGAGAGAGAGATTATATGTGCCGGGCACCGTGTTGCATTTTACATGTAATTCTCACAATTCCACTGAGGTTGATATTGTCTCTGTCACCCACTTGAAGAAACTAAGAATCAGAAATATTGGGTCACAGGTCACACAGCAGCCTGGGGCCCAGCCCAGAGTAAATCCTAGTCGGTCTGATTTACATTTCCATTCTTAGCCCAAATATGCCTAATCCTAAGAATTACCTAGAGTGGTCATTGAGGCGAGAGTGTCTGGGCTGCCCTCCAAACCTGCTGAACTGCAGTGTCCAGAGACTTTGTGTTACCAGTGCCCTGGGTGACTGGTGTTTAGAAAGACCTCGCTAGGGCCCTGGTCACCCAGCCCCGCTGCTGACAACCATGGCAACTGCTTCATATTGGTAGCCAGGCCCTACTCGTGCGTGGTGCGTGCTTTCCAAATTCTGTCTTTGGTGAAATACCTGACCCTCTGTTGTTCAGTCTTCTCAGCTGGCAGTGGAAGGTACATCTGCCTCGCACATCTCACGGGAGTGTTGTGAGGTGTGTGGTGGTGAAGCGCTGTGCGCAGGGCTCAGGAATGTACTTCTCACAATCACTGAGGACCTTCTAATAATGTGTTTAATAGCTTTTTCATTGACCTGGGAATTGAATAATCCTTCTAACATGGTTTTGTAGAGAAATACATTCAGATTTCAAAATATTCACACAAAAATTTTAGAATATAATTCATTTCAACTTCCAAGACTGCCTCTATTTAACGAAAGTTTTGTAATATTGTCCCAGTAATATTGAATAGATCATGTGAAATAGTTTCTACATGAAGAATAAATGAACGGTTGATTTGACTTCCTCGTATATTTGGTGTCTCCTTTAAATGAATCTTAATATTGTTAAATGGAAAATGAAGACTCCAAAACGCTATTCCTACAGTGATTATACCATGAAAAATTCTAAGCACTATGATTCATTGAACATTTCTATGTGCCCAAAGCTGTGCTAAGCCAGTAGTTTTTATACCATTCATATTAAATGTTATTCCCATTTGCTAAAGCTTAGAGAGACTATCTTTATAAGGGTCATTTAGCCTGTAACAATAGTAGATACAGGATTCAAGCAGACCTCAAATTGCAGAGATGCTTAACCAGAATATCAGACCCCACATTGGCCAGCTTGCTATATAAAAGCCGCATGCATGTACATGGGGTAGGGCACAAACACAGGAAAACGAGCAGAGGGATTGTGGCTGATCTGTTGTCTATTTAAAATAAGATAAGGGCAGTGCCTGTGTCTCAAAGCGGTAGGACGCTGGCTCCATATACCCGAGGTGATGGGTTCAAACCCAGACCCAGCCAAAAAATAAAATAGAATAAAATAAGATAAAATAAATTATTGGTGTAAAAATTCATGTAACAGAAAAGTTAGGAGAATAAAAAGGTTGTATTAAAAAATCTACCTGGGCTTTATGCTGGGATGTCAAGACTTTTATTGCAGTAGGTTTGGGGATTTTGTTTCCATTCCTAAACCTTCATGGTTGCTGGTCCCTGGGAAGGTTAAAGGATGAGAAAGAGGTCTGAGTGCAAAATAGCCACATGAATGCCCTTTGCTCCTTACCTCCTCACTGACGGAGGGGAAATTGCTGCCCTTGATACATGAGAATGAATGTACCGGTGGCTTTCCAGGAATGGTGATGAGTTTACACAGAGACCTCTTTTTTTTTTTTGCCAGGAAAATTACATATATATATTTTTTTTTTTTTATTAAATCATAGCTATATACATTACTGCATTTATGGGGTACAGTGTACTGGTTTTATACACAATTTGAAATTCTTACATCAAACTGGTTGACCTAGCCTCTTAAATTTCCTCTCCATCTGCTTTTAGATCAGGGAAGGCCTGTTCAGGCTTTAAGGTAGCCCCCCATATAGAGGATGAACTTGGAATTTTCTGCCCCCTCGTCTCATGCCCCACCCCACCAGCTGCTCAGGGAAAGGGAAAATAGCATTCAGCGCTTTGCACAGGTTCCTTCTGCAAGGACGTCACCTAACAGCCAATTAGAAGACTAATTGGTGTTTATTTCACTGGGAAAGTACATTCTTCCCCAACCCAGTCACCTCCTTAAAAGTGAGTTTCTTTCCCCAAAGTGACTGTTCTTCCTTTCTAACAGATATCTGCAAATGAAATTGAAATGCTTTTGATGAGGCTGCCACGCATGTTCAAACAGGAATTCACGGGCGTGGGAGCAACACTGGAAAAAAGATGGAAGTTGTGTGCCTTTGAGGGAATTAAAACTACCTAACTTTGAAGAGCAAGGAAAGCATCTCTGGAAATGCGACCATCCGAACGTGGCCAGGGCTGTGCGGTGTGCGAGCAGGAGGTCCGGGGTTGGTCCGGCGTGAGACCTTCATGGATCCATCAAAGCCCGACTTTCGTTGTATCTGTGGCGTTCTCTTGTGAGTGGAAACGTAATTGTGTACCAGTTCCTTACAGTAAACAAAGCTTCATACTGTGACAGACCAGTTTCCTATGAAAACCAAACAATGATTCCACAGTCATCAAATGACAAAATCTGAAAATATGCTACATTTGAGAATAGCTCACCAAGGAAAATATTTAAAGTTAATGATGGTGTAGCAATGATCGTTGCTAGGCTACAGAGTTGTATATGTAATGTATAGCTGAATCATTAAATGACATGTTCCTGAAAGTCTTTCTGTTCTAGTAAAAAAAAGAAAAAAAAATTTTGCAGTGAGGAAAAATCATACCAAAAGAAAACTTGAATCTGTGTCTGAACAGTTATTGTATTTTGTAAATTAAGTTATATGCTGTTCCAGGGACTTTTGCCTTATTGAAGAGGCAGAAAATATGATTGGACACACTGAGAATGCTTTATCAAGAATATTATTTTTCTAATGTAACAATTCTCCATCATGAGTTCTTTTAACATGGACTGCGTAACAATTTTCATAAAGTGTAAATAAAGGGAAAGGTAGTGCTACTGTCTTGTACTCGGTATGTAACATTCAGGTTTATGCATCAAAATAAAACATTCAGTAAATATTCCTGTTACAAATTTTATAGCAAAGATATTAATTTTTTTCAATAAATATGACTTCTACCATATGGGTTTCTGCAAATTCTTGGGGGGTATATTTTAATTTCCTTAAGAAATCTTTTTCTCCTTATTTGGTTACATTTCATATCCTACTATTTTAAAATTATTAAATACAAGTAATATTAAGAGGGAAAAAACATTATTTCAAGTAGGAATGTATAATATAAAAATTATTGAGTGGAAATCACCAAGAAAGGAGATTATTCAGCACTGGAATAGTATTTTTAAGACATAGCACCCAAATATAACCAACATAAATTTACCTTTGTTTTGTATCCTCATGGGAAGGTGCAAAGTAGTCAATTATTGTATTAATTTATGAACTTGATATATTTATTGGAAAACAAATAAAAAGAGAAATTAAGAAATCCATAATTCCAACAGCAATTTAGGTAGAATTTGAGCTTCCCCTCTTTGTTTTAATAACACAAGTGGGATATAACTTAAAATTGTATCTCCTTCCTGCTCTCTAAAGTACAGCTCACAAAAAAAGACAAGTTTTCTTAATTTTAATTTGAGTATTTTTTAGGAAGACAGCTAAACAGTGAATATTCTCCTAAATTATAGAAAGACTCACAGTTTCTTATTGGACATTATTGTCCTTGAGTTCTTTTTATCGGACTGTGGTAAAGACCCTTAGACCTCTCCTAAATACAGATTTCATGTTCTGTTCAGGCTCAGTGCTAGCACTGTGAATGTAGTGACGAATTAGAAAAGATGCATTCTTGATGCGCTCAGACTTGAGTGAGAATAAAACATTTCCCAAAAAGTTTCTATTTGGTGTGATCCAGGTAACAAGAGTGCCATGGCATCCAAGCTAAATGCCAATGTGACATTGAACACTAGAGGCCGTGCCGAATGTCACCATCAACCTCGCCGGAGCTAGCTGTACATCACAAGACACAAATTCAGGATATTACAGTTGGAAAAAAGAAGACATCATTTATGGATAACGCTGTAATAAAACAGAAAACCTGTATGGTTCACCTGAAAAGCAAGAAGAAAAGAATTCAGTAAAGTGTCTAGTTATAAAGACATAAAACCTAGAGACACACAGGAAGGTGCCACACAGCTGTGCTATTTCTAATCGAAATGATGGTGGATATCTTCAAACACACACGAATACTTCCAAGCATCACTGGGAGTCACATTAGCAGAAAGACACACAGCATAGGATGAAACTCTAACCCAGCTCTTGCTCACACAAAGCTGTTTATGATGGGAAAGAGGAAGTGGAGGGACCATGTACTAGTCTGACAAGAAGGTATCATTGTCTACACGCATGGATCTAAGCCCAAAATGAAAACTCAGAAGAATAAAATGGTTAATTTAGCTAAAAATACTTGAGGAATTACGCTACGAGAATTAGTCTATGCTGGGAGAACCTACAGAGTGTCCTAAAAGTTTCCCTGAAGTTGCCATACGTAGGGAAAATGGGGAATCACAGCTAAGTGTATCTTTATTTACAAAATATTCATTATAAAACTTAATAAAATATTTACAAAATGTTCTTTATGTGTTAGCCACCTCTTGGTAAAATTTTGGGCACCTACTCAAACCTCAATCATGTAAATTATACCTCAATTATTTCCTAGGCTCTCAGGTTCAGATGGGACCGTAGAGATCCCCTGGAGGAGGGACAACCCAAGAAGGCAGCTGGAATCCCCCCATCCTCTCTGACCTGAAAATACTATTATTGTCCCCACTTGCCCCATTTGTCACACTAGGAAAATGAGGCTCAAATGCCTTAAGTAATAGAGCCAACTTTTCACAGTAAATTTTACATACGGGATTTGAACCCAAGGCTGACTGACTCTAAACATAGCCTTCTTTCACTGGGCATGCCTCCAGTTCATTGTGTTCCCACCCTACCCAGGAGCCCAGGGCTCCCTCCAGGCCCTTTGCGTCACTGTTTTACCCTCCTTTATTCTGCCCCAGCCCTTGTACATGGCTTGAAGACCTCAAACCTTTCTCTCCTAAATCTACCTAGTAACAAATCGTGGTTCTTGGTTCTAAGAACAGGCAGAGCATAGAAAGTTTGGGGATCCTTGTGACCTGGACCCAAAGGGCCTTTCTGACTTGCTTACTTGCTTTGTCACTAATTCCCTCAATAAGACTGTTTTTTTTTTTTTTTTTTGGCCTTTCTGCTTTGGTTTGTCTTTCTATTTAAGTGCACTGAGCTTCCTCACATCTAGTTACTGCAGTTCTACACAGCTATAAGTGGGAAAGCACAGAGACCCCCATCATTCATGCAGCATCTCTCCATGGCCCAGCAGAAGCCACCCCTCCCACCTGGGCACCCCCACGGGTTGGGGTCGGAATAACTGAACTGGAGACATGACCAGTGACAAGAAGAAGAAACACAGACTGTTTCTGAAGGTGCTTACCACCAGCTGTCCTTGCCCCATGCCCGTTAGATTACAAGCTCTTTGAGGGACATATCTCATTTACATCGAATTACTTCCCAAAGTGGTTTCACTTCTAAATGTTTAAAAAGAGAATGAACCCAGATGTTTTTCTGCCTTCAGGGACCAATTTGCTTATAAATACACATGTGGAAAATATTATAAGATATTTTAAAATCCTGTGAATATCTTAGATCCAAGATTCCAAGGCAAAAAATGGTGAGTGATAATGTGTTACATATTATTGACATACAAAATAAGGAACTTAATTCTAATTCAAACTTCAAACCCAGATCAATTATCTCCTGTGAAGGCGCTGATGCTCTCAGGAATTTCTCTCCTGGGTTCCCACTACTATTACTATTCACTATATTTCTATTGCAGCCTTTTTTTTAAAACATTTATAAATGTCGCTGCCTGTCTGAGTCCTGCAGCCTGGAAACATCCCTCATTCATTCCTCTGGTCCCTCAGAGTCTGACATGAAATATCATTACTTTTAAATGACTATTTAGCAAATGAACCAACCAAATGAATGAAAGAAGAACTCACAAAAGAACTCTCTGAAGTTGCTGAATCAGAAAATAGTCAGCTATTAGGTCCATTAATAGAGGCTCAAGCTTCCTGCCCTTTGTTACCTTCTGTTTTTTTAGTTTTATTTGGGGGGGGGATAAAATATATATAATACTTATCAGTTTAGCCATTTGTAAGTGAACAATTTAGTGGCATTAAATATATTCACATTGTTAGGTAAGCACCATCTACACTATAACTTTTTTATCACCTCCAACAGAAACTCTGGACCCATTAAACAATAACTCCCTACCCTCCTGCTTGTCCAACTCCTGGTAACTTCTATTCCACTTTGCATCCTCATGAAAGTGGAATCTAGGCATTTCATACAAGTGGAATCATACACCATTTGTCCTTCTGTCCATGGTTTCTTTTACTTGGCATAATTCCTTAGAGACCCAGCCATACCATAACACGTATTAAAACTTCCACCCTTTTAAAGGCTGAATAATATTCCATTGTATGAGAATGCCTCTTTTTGACTTAGGTGTTATTTACCTATTGCAGCAAGGAAAAGTCATTGATCTGTGCCTGAAAATATTCAAATGCCACATCAAAAACATTTGAAAGTGCAGAGTAGCTTGTTTCTATCTCAATAAACTTCTTGTTTTCATGGAAGGTGGGAAAAAATGAAATAAGAAAAGTAGAAAAAGTTGGTAGTAATTGTATAGAAAATTAGGGTGATTAGACAGACGTCCATAGAACAATATAATATGCAATGAGTTGTTTTTTCTGGGAAACATTGGAGATTTTTACCTTGAGGTTGGTTTTTGTTTGGGGGGAGAGTGTATCTCTTTTCTAAAAATGACTTCCATGTTAATTTGTTAGACTCAATAAAAGGTGGTTTATCTGTCTGCAAAACATAGGGACTCTTACCATCATACTCAAGCTCTTTTACATATATATATTTTAATTTCAGATTAATATGACAATGCAAATGATTAGGTTACATTGTTTGCATGTCTAAGACAAAGTTCCAACTGAGAAAATAAAAAGACATCAGATTCTTAAAATCTTATAGCTTGGCTTATTTTATATCAAAATGGTAACACATTCAACACATACAGGGTGAACCCAAAGGTCACCATACAGACATACAGACATAGGAAAGATGGGAAATTGTCACTAAATGTACCTTTATTTACAAAATATTCAGTAGGAAAGTTTACAAAATATTTCTCCATGTGTTGATATATAAATATAAAAATACTAAAAACATAAAATATGATATAAAATATGAGTTTGTTAATTTTTCCTATATATGGTGACCTTTTGGATACCCTTTATACTCAATCAGTCATTAATAGCTAAATAAACTATACTTTTATGCATGGCACACAAACCATAAATCTTTTAAACATGTTATAGTGTAATATTTACATATTACAGACCAACTAAAAATGTCTCTAACCACTACCTCCAATTTTCTTTTATACTTTGAGGTTAGTTTTTTTTTTTTTTCTTTCATTCCCGGGCTCTAATCATTTGGAAATTTCTCAGCCTGTGTAGAAGAGGGCTCAGGCTGCACTGGAGTCAAGTTCCAGCTGCAACATTGTTTACCCCACGTCTATGACTCTATGACATTCCTTCACCACAGCGTGCTGCTAGTCCCAGATTTAGACTGTGTGAATGTTCATGCCTATTTCATACGGTTATTGTGATGATCGTGTAAGAAAGCGCCCATTAAGCGGCCACCAGAGCTAGACAGACTGGAGGCACTCGTTTCTGCAATGATAGCCTTATCCCTGCTCTCAGGTTATGCCTATTCTGACCATTAAAAAGTCAACAATATGTTTCTAAATGTAAAGATAAAATAATCCTGCCTAATCCTCAGAACTGTCCATTAAACATGTTCAAGTATAAGACTGACATTAGTATGATAATAATAATTTGCCAACCTGCAAAGACTCTAGCAACTCTTATAAGAAAATAAGCAGTCACCCTCATAGTTCCCTTTTGAGAAAATGCAGATAGAGCCTGAATTCTTTATTTCAGCTCCGTTTTTCCTTCTTTGGTATATTTCCAATAAACAGTAATTAGGGTCAAATACATTCAACTGTGAAGAAACCATGGCTCTGGGCTATGACCATTTTGAATGATAGTCAACTAGGTGTACGGTATGCAAAGATTAAATAAAGTATTAATTATGTTTTTCTTTAACCCAGCAGAGACATTGTCAGGAAAAATTACAGTTGTAGCTAGAGCAGGCAATAGTATTATTTTAGTGAACATACACATCTATTATAGTTGCTTACAGTATCAAAGTAAAGGACTCCAGTAAATCTGGTAATTATAGACTGGTTGTGTTAATAAAATTAGCTGTTGTAGTCTAAAATTTTAACTGTTGCCTGCTCTCAAAACTATACAGACACTCAAACAATAAAGCTCAGATGTTCAGATGTTTGCACTGAGCATTTCACCCCTCATGGAATGCCCATTTATCAGCACACGGCAACTAACTTCACGGGAGAAACAGACTCATAAAAATAAATTGCAGACATTCTGCAGTAGAAAATAATACTTTATAATACAAAGCAAAAAAGTGGTTAATGTACAATAGAAAGTGCATTGCTTGTAATGAAATGCATTTTTTTGTCTAGCAAATATATTTAGTGTGTGTTGAAAATTGTAATATCTTCCTCTGCACAGAGAAATTTCTATTATAAAGCTCGTTTGCTATTGTGAGGAGCGAAACCTTCTTTCTTGTTTACTAAAGTAGTCTATCTTAATATCAGCCCACAACACTGTCAAGTTCACTTAAGAAGAGCTATGTGTAGATAAGAAGGGGACTGAATCAGAAACCAGAATATTCCATTTCATCTGCTTTTCGTATCTGAGCATGTGCTATGTCATCCATTACATCTGGTAGCAATCTCATTTTGGAAAGCATTCTTCTTTTCAGAAGAAAAAGTTAAAAATTGGTCAATTTGAGGCTCTTACCAATAAATAAATCTTTTGCCTTTGAATATGTGTATGCAGAAGGGAGGATTTGTTTCTCCAGTATTTTTTGAGACAGAATGTGAAGTATGGACTGGGGAGTCAAACGCTGTCTTCAGGTGGAGATAATGTATGAAAACCACTGTGGATCATTTATTAAGCAGACACTGTTACATCAAATCAACGGATCATGCATCATTGTTATGACTTGCAATCATAATAAATAAAGTTTCAAATATGAAGTGCTATGGATTCTTAGTGGGAAAACTGTCACTTCCTAAGGCGAAGCAGCAACAGAGTAGGACTTTACACCTCATTATTTGTTCCTTGAGCAGATAAAGTTTGTTAAAGAAAATAACTGTGGGCCATGCCTGGCAAGCCATCAGACTGTGAACAGTAGGGGACAGACAGTGAAACTGGGATGGTGCCAATCTGTAGTCAAGGATTGTGTACTGCTGCTCTACTACTGGGAACTGGCTAATGAAGTAAACAGCTTTTTGGCCTGGAGCACATAGATCACGTGGGCATACGGGCAAGCCAGTGAGGTGGTCAAGAGCATTCCATTCCAACAGAGTGGTCATGGACACATGATTTAATCTCTTTGTGACTTAATCCTGAAATGGGATAAGTCACTCAGTAATTATATTCATTGAAGGGGTCTTACTAGGTCATCTAAGATTATATAATTCTTCAGGCAAAAGTCCTCAATCTCATGGCCTGGCAGTCCCCTGCCAACTGAAAAGATTTCCCCCTCAGAGGTCACCACTAACACACCAAGTGGAATCGGCTTTCTGATTACTCCCTGGAACAACAATGCTTTCCACGCAATGTAATAGGAAATCTCCCAACAGTCCTAAGAGTTCTGTGGACTGTGTGGAACTGGAATAAATATTTCCAAAGAACCCCAGGTTCCTGACACTCATTGGGGGATTTTTACTGACTTGTGAAATCAGTGAACATCCACACAACTTCCTGACTCAAACCAGGCCTCCTGGAATAGAGTTGTAGCAAAGAAAAACCTGAAATAATTTCTCAAGTATAAAATCTTTCGGAGGAAAAAGAACAACATCTCACTCTTGAAACAGACAGAGCTAGATATCCTGGGTCTTCCATCTTCAATTGAGATGAGACACTTTGGTGGAAAAATTGAAGGGATAG
>CAUYQV010039832.1:0-33348 GCA_963574575.1 Galagoides demidoff | reverse complement strand
AATTTTGTGGTTGGTGTGTGCTATGATGTTGCCGCCACAGCAATATACCCACGGCAAAAGAGTTAGACTCATTCTCAAAAAAAAAAAAAAAAAAAAAAAAAAGACAGGGAGGGAAGCCTGGCAATAGGAAACTCAAACTGACAGGAAAATGAATGGGAAATACTTAAGTCCGATTCACTAACTAGCATGAAAGTGTTAATAGTAAGAGAAAACTTATTGAGGCATGGGCTGCTGCACTGTCAACAGAAGCCTATGACAGTTAAAATAAAAAAAACAACAGGACAAGAGAGAGCTGGCGACCTGCTCTCTGAGGAAACAGAGAATGATTCCTGAGTGTGGGACTGGGGACTCTTAAAAGGGCAGTAGGGATGCCAGGCACAAGCACAGCAGGCCTCCCACACACACCCCTCTTACTCTACACGAAGAAAACCAACTCCTTGGAAGACACACAGGTGAGGACCTCATGGTCCAAATGGTTCTGAGAGAGTTCTGAGCAAGCAGCACATCTGCACGCATTCTAATACTATCAGAGGGAAGGCCAGAATCTTGTACCTGGTCAGGCTAGAAGGCCTGGACAATGAAGCTCTCTGGGTTGATACAGGAAAACCCCCATGTCAGAAAATACATACCGCCCGAGGCCAGCTTCAAAAGCTGCCTAAGAAGCCAGGCACGGTGGCTCATGCCTATAATCATAGCACTCTGGGAGGCCAAGGCAGGTGGATTGATTGAGTTCAAGAGTTGGAGACCAACCTGAGCAAGAGTGAGATCTCTACTAAAAATAGAAAAGTTAGCTGGGCATTTGGGTGGGTACCTATAGTCCTAGCTATTCAGGAGACTAAGGCAAGAGGATCTCTTCACCCCAAAAGTTTGAGGTTGCTGTGAGGTATGATGCCACGGTGTACTATGCAGGGTGACATAGACTCTGTCTTATTAAAAAAAAAAAAAAAAATGCTGCCTAAGACCATTCTTACCTGATCTGAGTCAAGCGTCACACGCAGTCCCAGTTTAGTCATTCCATCTTCCTTCAGAAGCTTCAGGTGGGGACAGAGAGCAAGGCAAAAAGCCTTGGCAACATGCTCAGTCAATCTGCTATGATCTGCAGGATCACTGAGACAATTGTGCTGGTCATCATTCTCTAGGAAAAACACCTGTTGCCCAAACAAAAGAGACTTTTAGCCTTGTGTCTAGATTTTGGAAGAAATAAGTAGATTAGCTTACTATAAAAAGCACCTTGATTCTCTAAGATGTTGCAAGGAGATCTGACAGGAACAAGACACTACAAAGTCCTTGGGTCAGGAAAAGTAAGGTATATCTTACATCTGAAAAACAATCCCTGCCTCTAAGCCTTTGTACCCAGAAAATGCCCATCCACCATGGTCACAATGGTACATTCTTTTCAGAATCACAAAAGGCCTCCATTTTGCATTATGTACTTCTGAAAGGTAATCCCTATATGCGGACAATTTTCTCAGGAAATGACCTTAAGTCTAAGACAGTGGCTGTTTTACATGCGACCCAGCCCCTTCACTTTACAGATTACTCACAGACAGGAGTGACTTTTGCTCAAGTGCACAGAAGACTTAGACAGAGACAGAGTCAAGCCTCTGTGATTTTGAGTCTTCTACCCTTTCTCACAGACAGAGCCTCTCCCACCACATGGCCCTGCCACTGTCAGTGTGCCCACAGAAAGCCAGGACTGCATGAGCACAGCCAGGAGCACAGCAAACTTGGAACTCAGAGACTCAGGTCCTAGTAGCATGATTGTTGCTGTCATTGTTGTTTGGCAGGCCAGGGCTGGATTCGAACCCGCCAGTTCTGGTGTATGTGGCTGGCACCTTAGCTGCTTGAGCTACAGGTACCCAGCCAGGTCCTAGTAGCATGGAAGAAGAGTTATAAACCAGACCTTTAGTCAAAATGCAATAAAGGAAGTCTAAATACTTCTTAATAACTAATTTGTCTCTGTAAAGTGAGAAGCACCTGTCTTCTCTGGTTATTATAAAGAGAAAATGATATAAAGGAAAAATATAAAAGATGCAGAAATGAAAATGCACAATGTTTATGTTGAACAGGCCTAGCTTACTGCTGAATAATGAGCTTATGCCAAAAATACAACAGAAGAGGCAGCTATTAACCCCTGTGCCCAGACACACTGCTCAGCAGTGGGAGTCAGAGACTGGAGCTCAGGCTACTGCTCTGCCACTAGCCAGCATTTGTCATAAAGTCGCAAAGCCACAGTCCCATGACCTCTCTGAGCCTGACTTCCTCTTTTGCATAATAGAATGTGTAGCCTGCTCACCTCAATGAGTTATTGGAGAATAAAAAGGAGGGAACAGAGGTCAAACTATTTTATAAGCTATAAAGAGTTTTACATGTTCAGACTCTGTACCATTCAAAATGTGTCAAAGGTACCGTCATTACACAGCAAGCAACCAGAATCACTCAGCTGCCTATGAAGGATGAGTCGCTTGACCAACTACTCAAAGAACCAGAGAATCAGGCTTTGGTCTCTGCTATCACAAGCTAGCTGTACAAATGGGGCTAAGACACTTAACTTCTCTTGCCTCATTTCCTTGGGTATAAAAGGGTGTGGAAAAAACAAGACTATTAAAGCTGAAAGGAATCCTAGGAGCTTTATCATTCAATCCTTTATTTTACAGATGAGTATAAATGGCATTTGAAAGCACTTAAAGTCCTAGGATCCACCTGTTGTTTGAGAACGAACTTTCTGATCTACACGATATGACCCACAAACAGGGGCCTGCACTCCCATTCCCATGGGTCAGCCTCTAATACAGTTTTCAAGTTAAGGAACAACTCAATACAGTGGAAAAGAGCTAAGGAGTTGGCCAAAACTTGGTCTGAAGGAGGATTTTGTCATTACTTATTTGCCTTGTGATCTTGGGCAAGTTACTGAACTTTATTTTTCCTTATTGATGAAATAAGTCTTTTTTTTTTTTTTAAGACTGTATTATCTGAGATTATTTTAACTCTGAGTGTTGAACACCTGACCCAGCTTTCTGAAGAATACAGCAGGGATGTTGAAACTGAGGCAAGAGAAGTTAAGTGTCTTAGCCCCATTCCTACAGCTAGCTTGTGATAGCAGAGACCAGAGCCTGATTCTCTGATTCTTTGAGTAGTTGGTCAAGCAACTTATCCTTCATAAGCAGCTGAGTGATTCTGGTTGCTTGCTGTGTAATGATGTGTCTCCTAGAGATGCACCCTTTTTGAATTCCAATAAATGTACAAAAGCAAGTTTACAGGAAGGAGGATACATCAGAATGCTGCAGGCTGAGCTGGATGAAATCTTTTTTTCCCACTAATCTAAGATAATCAGAGGGAATTGGAGTTTAGAAGGCAAACATTTTTTCTTATACTCCAGAATCAGCCCAGAATAAAAGTTGTGCTCAAAATGGGTCAAGGATACCAAGATTCATTTCCTTACCTCTGTCCATCTGATGACTTTTCCATTTGCTTTGTATTCTGATCCATGAAATATCTTCACATTTGTTATAGACTCCATGGATTTCCCATCTATTGGACTGATGACACTAAAATGAAGGCAAAAAAAAGACATGGAAGCAACTCTTGGAGACGGAGGAGCCATTTTTCTTACCAAGTTCTGCTGCAGAAATCTTGCTACTAACTACGTTGGGTGTCTTGCTGAGCATCTGTGCAGCCAATCATAGCAGTAAGAAGCCATTGTACAAAAATGTGCATGAACAGAGCTTTCGTGGAAAGGGCCTATGCACTGAAATAATTCAAAGAACACACATGCGAAAAAGGACTCATTTTTCCAGGAGCTGGTTCTCTTTAATGTAAAGAAACTGTTTCATCAAACTGGCTCTTCATCCACCATTCCTTCTCTCACTGAATGCAGGGGCCGCCTACTCCCTCTGTTTTCCACTCTGCTCCTGACTCTGTAATACTCATAATATTATACTCTTCATGGCTGCATACCTAATTTATAAATGAGGTTCTGAAGGGAAGGGAATATATTTACCTCTGTGTGCTATATTCCTAGCCAGTACTGACCCATTGCTTGGAATTTAGGAGTTTAATAAATGTTTATTAAGAATTATTAAAAAAAAAAAAGAATTATGTGAGGCTGGGTGCAGTGGCTTTCCCTAGTAATCCTAGCACTTTCAGAGGCCAAAGTGGATGGACTATTTGCCCCTAGCAGCTCATGGCCAGCCTAAGCATTTTAGCAAGACCTTGTCTACAAAAAATGTAAAACAAACAAACAAACAAAAAAAAAACCTAGGTGGGCTTGGTGGCAATTGCTTGTATTTCCAGCCGCTACTTAAGGCTAAGGTAGGAGAATCGCTTGAGCCTGGGAGTTTGAGGACACCACTGCTCTATAGCCTAGGCAACAACAGAGCAAGGAGTAAGTCTCCATAAAAAAAAAAAAAAGAAAAAAAAAAAGAAAAAAGAAAGGAAGAAGAATTATTTGGCTAAGTGTGTTAATTTTTTTTTTTTTTCAAGACAGAGCCTCAAGCTATCCCCCTGGGTAGAGTGCCCATGGCATCACAGCTCACAGCAACCTCCAACTCCTGGGCTCAAGCGAGTCTCCTGCCTCCGCCTCCCAAGTAGCTGGGACTACAGGTGCCCGCCACAACACCCGGCTATTTTTTGGTTGCAGCTGTCATTGTTGTTTTGGCAGGCCTGGATGGATTCGAACTCATCACCTTAGGTATATGTGGCTGGCGCCTTAGCCACTTGAGCCACAGGCGCCAAGCCTTCCATGTCTGTTAATTATGATAGTTCTCATAGGTCTGTTGTGAAATGATGAACGAGCATCTATCTATCTATCTATACTCCCTTCAGTGTTCAATTGTCACTCCTAAATTCCTAAATAGAAAGGGGTTTTTTGTTTGTTTAAATTTCTTTTCAAATAGAGTCTTACTGGGCATCAGCCTAACTCAAAGCATCTCAAACTCTTGGGCTCAAGTGATCCTTCTGCCTCAGCCTTCCACATAGCTGTGACTACAGGTGCCCACTCCAACGCCTGCCTAATTTTTCTATTTTTAGTAGAGATGAGGTCTCACTCTTGCTCAGGTGGTTTCAAACTCCTGTACTTGAGTGATCCTCCTTCCAGAGTGCTATGATTACAGGTGTGAGCCACCCTACTTAGTCCAAAAGGCAACTTTTGATAGTGTCATTTCCTCCCTAAAATATGGCAAGTATAAATATGTGGAAATACACATACATTCTGATGAAGACTCAAAATGATTGGCACACAGATTGCAAATCCTTCCTAACAATTTTCAAACTTGTTTATGTTCTTGAATCTCTATTATTAAAAGTCAAATTTAACCTAAACTTCAGTATCAAGGCATTCACTTCACTCACTCAAAGTTATTTAAACAACATAAGTTTACTCTTGGGAGGCTGAGGCAGGTGGATTGCTTGAGCTCAGGAGTTTGAGGTCAGCCAGAGCAAGAGCAAGATTCCACCTCTACTAAAAGTAGAAAAACTAGCTGGGTGTTGTGGAGGGCACCTGCAGTTCCAGCTACTGGGGAGGCTGAGGCAAGAGGATCCCTTGAGCCTATGAGTATGAGGTTGCTGTGAGCTATGATGCCATGGCACTCTACCCTGGGTGACAGAATGATACTCTATCTCAAAAAAGCAAACCAAAAAAACCATATAAGTTTAATTTCTAATTCATCAAATAAGAACGTCAAAAAGGGCACTCTTAGTTGCTTAAAGTTCTTTGAGGGAAGATACCAGAAACATTCAGCTTATAAAATTACAAACTGAACTCCTAAGTTTGAGAGCTTGGCTAGTTCTTTGTCCAGTTTTCTAGGAAGGAGTAAATTGCTTATTGTCATTTACTAATACCTTATGGCACAAGATTTTCAGCTTACTCATTTTGGAGTCCTAATAACCACATCCATTTCCAACTATAATAGAGAATTAAATATAAACAGATTTAGAAATTAATTTTTTTTTTTTTTTGAGACAGAGCCTCAAGCTGTCACCCTGAGTACAGTGCCGTAACATCACAGCTCACAGCAACCTCCAACTCCTGAGCTCAAGCAATCTCCTGCCTCCACCTCCCAAGTAGCTGGGACTATAGGCACTTGCCACAATGCCCAGCTATTTTTTTGGTTGCAGCCGTCATCATTGTTGCTTGGTGGGCCCAGGCTGCATTTGAACCCTCCAGCTCAAGTGTATATGACTGGCGCCTTAGCCTCTTAAGCCACATGCGCCAAGCCAGAAATTATATTTTTAATAAAGAATGGGAAGATAAAGGGGTGATTTATAAGATAGGTAAATGCATTCACTGATTAGAAATTGCTTCTTATATTCAAAAACAAAATCAAAAGCAATTTTTTAAATCTGGTGTGCCATATTCTAAACGCCCTCTGTCTTTACCCCTGCTGTTCTTTCAGACTGGGATGCTCACTCTGCCATAGCTATGTGGCAAATACCGACTTGTCTTACCTGATTCAGCTTTAGCACCAGCCATTTTTCCATGAAGTCTTTCTTGAATAATGTCCTCTCACAAATCCGAGCTTTCTCTATTATTTTCTCTTTTAGTTTTTCTATATCCTATATACTACATAGTTATCTATCAGCATCTTCCACGCTTCAGTGCCTTTGTTTATAACTGTCTTCAAAACTAGACCTGAACCACTTGTCAGCAGTGACCCTATAGAATTTCTTTTTGTATTTCCCTAGTCTGAAGAAGTATGTATGAATGAATGAATGAATGGAAAAAAGCTTAATATAATGAAATACAGGTACATTCATTCAATCAATTAATATTTTTTAAGCACCCCAAGTAGGTGTCAGATAATGGTTTATTTTATTGACTGACTGATTTTTTTGAGAAAAAGTCTATGTTGCCCTCAGTAGAGTGCTGTAGCGTCACAGCTCATAGCAACCTCAAACTCTCTGGCTTAAGCGATTCTCTTGCCTCAGCCTCCAAAGAAGTAGCTGGGACTATAGGCACCTGGCACAATGTCCAGCTATTTTCTTGTTGTGGTTGTCATTGTTGTTTAGCTGGCCTGGGCTGGGCTGGAACCTGCCAGCCTTGGTGCATGTGGCTGATGCCATAACCACTGTACTATGGCCATGGAGCCAGATGTTTTAAGTACTGGTGGTACAGCAGTAAATAAGCCAGACAAAAATACCTGCCCTCAGGGAGCTTACATCCCAAGGGCGATACAACAAAATAAATAAGTAAAAATCTATCCATTACATATTCGTTATAGTGCTACAGAGAAGTAGAATACAGGGAAAGCACACAGGAAGTATTAGGAACGAGAGGCCAAAACATGTAACTTAAGAGAAGCTGACCAGGGAAGGCCGTGCTGGGAAAGTGACATTTTGGAAAAGATTTAAAAGTGGTGAGGAGTGATTCACCAGGCCGTCTAGGCTGGGGGAGAGGATTAACTGAGAGAACAGAAGTGCAAAGGTCTAGGGCAAAAGTATAATTGATTTATTCATGGAAGAGCAACATTGCCTCTGAGAGGTAACAGGGTGGGAATAGGGATGCACAGATTGTGTATGCCCTATTGGTCATAAACAATTTTGACTTTTACCCTGAATGACACTGGAAACCACAAGCAGGTTTTGAGCAGAAACGTGACATTACTCTGGCTGTTGTACTAGAAATAGACTGTGGTGGAGAAAAGGAGGTGGCTTAGATTAGAAACAAGGAGATCAAGTAGGAAGCTACTGCAATAATCCAGACCACAAGATATGATGGCTTAAATCAGGATGGCAGCAGTAGAGGCAGCGAGAAACTATATGATTCTGGATAAATTCTAAAGTAAAGCAAACAAGATTACCTGTTGGATTAGGTATGGGGTATGAGAGAAAGAAACGTGTCCAAGACAACTCCAAGGTTTTGGCTTGAACTCTCAGAACAGAGTTGCCACATTCTGAGAAAGAGGATAGGATTAAAGACCAAGGAGGTGGTTTTAAGTCCTTGCCATGCCACTGCCTAACTCTGTAGACTTGAGAAATTATTTAGTTTTCTGATACTTCTTTACTTGTTTGTAAAATGGGAATTACAACACCTGTTATTATATCAAATGAAGTAACATTAATAAAAATGTGTTGTAGATCATAAAGGTTTCAGGTATCAGTGTTGTCTCAGTAACTTTAGAGAGAGAGACCAATTGGTTTCATCAACTCCTCCCCTCATAAGTATATACAGAAACTTCTTCAGAAATTAAGCTAAAAACCCCGAAAATTAAAATTCTATGTTATACATACAAAACACTCCTTTCTCTCAGGCAGAGCTTTTAGTAAAACTGTAAAACACCAGCATAGACAGCAGACAAAACCAGAGGTGAGGGGAGGCCAGGGGAAGCCGCTGGGGGAAGCCGCTGGGGGAAGCCGCCAGAGAAGCCACCAGGGAAGGTACTGCATTTACCCTTTGTTAACGTTCTTGTCATCATCCACCCACTGGATGTGGATGTGCTCCTGGGGGTCCTCCACGTCTGCCTTCCCGCAGGTGATGGTGAAGTCCTTCATCTCCCGCAGTGCCTGCCTCAAGGAATCCATGCTCTCTGCAGTGATCTGCACCATGACGCCATCTAAGAATCAGCACCAGATCATACAGATGGAAACAGCACAGAGCCAGGAGGAGAAAAGACAGGCTCAGCCCTGGCATCTAGCAAACCCCTCTGAGTTAAAAGCAAGACTCTGCTCTGCTCTCCAAAGCTGACAGATACAAGAGGCCATGGTCTTGGAGCTGAACCTCTTACTGAAACTGCTGGGAGGAGCAAATACTAAGGGCTCTGCACTTGCTTGTTGATGTCTCCTCCCACACAATGCAGAGTTTCTCCTGAGATTGTTCAGGGAAAAGCTGCTACATGGTCACATTTCTCTTCCAAACTCACAGACCTCACAGTTCTGTTCCTGCTTCCACTCTTGTGTTTATCATGGTCTGATCATTTTTTTTTTTTTTTTGAGACAGAGCCTCAAGCTGTCCCCCTGGGTAGAGTGCTGTGGCATCACAGCTCACAGCAACCTCCAACTCCTGGGCTCAAGTGAGACTCCTGCCTCTGCCTCCCAAGTAGCTAGGACCACAGGCGCCCGCCACAACACCCTGCTATTTTTTGGTTGCAGCTGTCATTGTTTTGGCGGCCAAGGCTGGATTTGAATCTGCCACCTTAGGTGTATGTGGCTGGCACCTTAGCCACTTGAGCCACAGGCGCCGAGCTGGTCTGATCCTATTTATTTGCTTGATGTCTCCATCTCTCTCACCTTATATACGACTGCCTGGCATAGAGTGAATGTTTCCTAAATAAGTCGCTGAGTACACTACAATAATGGGCTTGGGGATAAATCCATTTACTGGTTGTCAATAAGGCAAAGCTAATACAGAGTTTCATATGGGCTACTGCACAGCCAACAGATGGTGACTGGAAGCTGCTATCTTACCTGAGTCAAAGGCAAACACCAAAATTGAGGGTAAAAGTTGTCAACACACTGAGGAATTATCCTACTTCACTGACACACAATTTTATCAGCTGAAATAATGTCTAAAAAGCCTCCATAAAAATCTCATAACTAGGCAACCAATTGTTGTAATGAAACACACAAGTGAAATCCAGGATC
This sequence comes from Galagoides demidoff, assembly GCA_963574575.1. NCBI lineage: Eukaryota > Metazoa > Chordata > Mammalia > Primates > Galagidae > Galagoides > Galagoides demidoff. The sequence goes on along the minus strand of CAUYQV010039832.1, from coordinate 23,772 downwards.
CAAGAAATTCCCAACCCAAACATGTAATTTTTAAATACATTGCAGTACATTTGTTAAGAATCAATTTTTCTTTTCTTTTTTTTTTGCAGTTTTTGGCCAGGGCTGGGTTTGAACCCACCACCTCTGGCATATGTATGTGACTAGCACCCTAGCTGCTGAGCTATAGGCACCAAGCCTCAAGGGTTAGGGTTAGGTTATTATACAAGTCAATTGTCTATCATTCTTCTAAAAGTTACAAGTTTGTCTATTGTAGCTTACACAATCTTGTTATATATCACAGCAAGAGCCTCTACTTTATTCATTTTCTTTAGAAGCATCTTGTATGTAATTGGATTTTTTGCAACTCTAAATACTCTGAAATAAGCTTGTCAAGTTTGGTAAAAGATTTTGAAATATGTGACCACAACTGCATTAAATATACAGATCAATCCGGAGATTTGTCATCTTTAAATTATTGAGTTTTCCTGTTTATTTATTACAAGCATAAATTCTGCAGGAAGAATGTCTAGGGGCTGGCACCCTCCTCCTTTAAGCCATAGGTGCTGCCCTTTCTTTTTTTCTTTTTTAACAGGGTCTCACTATGCTGTCCAGGCTGGAGGACAGGGGCTGTTCACAGGCATAATCATAGCATACTGCATCCTTGAAATTGTAGCTGCATGGGATCTTCCTGCTTCAGCTTCCTGAGTAGCTAGGACTACAGGTGTGCCACTGTAGCCAGCTCAATTTGTCATTTTAAGAATATTTAAAGGGGGCTTGGTGCCTGTAGCTCAGCAGCTAGGGTGCTAGCTACATACATCTGGGCTGGCAGGTTCATGGCCTAGGCCTGCTAAACAACACTGACAACTATAACAAAAAAAATAGCCAGGTGTTGTGGTGGGCACCTGTAGTCCCAGCTACTTGGGAGGCTGAGGCAAGAGAATCACTTAAGCCTAAGAGTTAGAGATTGCTGTGAGGCCACAGCAGTTTACCGAGGGCAGCATGAGACTTTGTCGCAAAAAAGAAAAAATAAATTTAAAGGGTGTTTTTTGATCACATAGTAAAGACACAATTTCAACTGTAGCCAACACTTGATCACATAGGTATTAATTAGTCACTTTAGGACAAATGACTATTTAACTCCCAAATTTCTTTTCTTAACAATTTCTTAATAACATGTTTCTTTATAGTCAGAGTTGTGAAATTCAGTTGAAATTTAGTGCACTCTGCACTTCATTCACTGCTTTATTAAATTCATAAAAAAAGAAGACTAAAGTTGGCTCAGCACCTGTAGCTCAAGCAGCTAGAATGCCAGTCACATATACCTGAGCTGGTGGGTTTGATGCAGCCCGGGCCTACCAAACAACGATGACAACTACAACCAAAATAGCCGGGCATTGTGGCGGGCACCTGTAGTCCCAGCTACTTGGGAGGCGGAGGCAAGAGAATCAATTGCTTAAGCCCAAGAGTTTGAGGTTGCTGTGAGCTACGATGCCACGGCACTCTATCCAAGGTGACAGCATGAGACTCTGTCACCAAAAAAAAAAAAAAAAGGGAATGAGCACTCTGGGAGACTGTGGAGGGTGGACTGCCTGAGTTCACATGAGTTCAAGACAAGCCTGAGCCAGAGCAAGACCTCATCTCTAAAAATAGCCGGGCGTTGTGGCAGGTGCCCGTAGTCTCATCAACTGTGGAGGCTGAGGCAAGAGAATCTCTTAAGCCAGAGAGTTTGAGGTTGATGTGAGCTATGATGCCACAGCACTCTAACCAGGGCACCAGAGTGAGACACTGTCTCAAAAAAAAAAAAAAAAAAAAAAAAAGGGGGGGGGAATGAGATGCTAATGAGTAATAATAGGAGTTAGCACAGTGTCAAGGATTCCTTTAATGGCCCTCAATTTTTAGGTGTATAATTAGGACTAAACTAATGCACATGCAGTAAACAATTAATTCTTTACCTTCCACAATACTGGACTTGGCAAGGTATCCTGAAGAGGATTTCAGAGCGCCACTGAACACAAAGAAACTGGCACCAGTCACTAAAATAAAAACAGACATAGTTTAGTCTGAAATGGAGGGATTGGGAACAACTATCAACTATTTGGTACTTGGTAATTCCAAACATTGGCATCCAAAAAGAAAAAAAAAAATCAAACCTATATTCCACAATATGCAAGTAACCAATAATTCTGATACTTATGATAGCTTTGAGAATGAAGTTTTGAGGTATATTCCTGCATTTTGTTTTGTTCTTCCTCCAATCAAGAATCAAAGAATATTAAAAAGCAAACAAATCTTAGTAGTCAAGTCTAAGGGATGGCCAACTGTAGTCCACTTGCCCTGTAGGCCATTTTTATAAATACAATTTTATTAAAATACAGCTCTATCTATTATTTATACATTATCTATAGTAGTTCTTGTCCTACAATGCTAGAATTGAGTAGTTGTTGACAAAGATGCAGACTTGCAAATCCTAAAATATTTATTGTTATCATCTGGCCCTTCACAGAAAATCTGCTAACCCGAATGTAATTCAGTGATTTCCAGATTTTTTTCAGATCAAATATGTTTTGAAGATGGAGATACAGTTGCCAACCAGTTTATTTGCCAAGTAGAGTTATTTAAAAAAAAAAAAAAAAACAAAACACTCATTTAACACACTGACTGTCACATTAGTAAAAAAATTTTCCTTGGAACTCTGGTGTTTTATTATAGAATTCTATTGTAAAATAGAATTTACTCTATTATAAAATAGAATAAAAACTTTGAAAACAAAATGATCCTAAAACATACATCAATACAAAAGTAATAATAAAACTTTAAAATTAGAAATGTCAAAAGTTACGAGAAAACTTAAAAAATAGTTCATAAGGGTAAAGTGTTTTTCTTGTCAGGCTTAAGTGTAATTCAAAGGTAAACATAAATTGAAAAACAAAACTTATTGACTTCTATTCATTTACTCCACACTCTTGAAATTAAATTGTCACTATCAATTTAATAATAAGAACAACAACAAAGAAGATTTTGCACAAACTAACTGCAGGATTTTGCCCAGAGGGCCACCCATTATGTAAGGTATAATGTCAAGAGACATGTGAGTTATATATGCTTCATGAAGCCCCATGCTCAAAATTAGCATGAGTTAAATATAACTCACATGCAGTTAATGTGTTAAAAAACAAACTCCTTTTGCTATTATTTCTTCATAAAAGAAAAAATACCAATTACATTTACCTTCATGAAAAGTTCATTATACTGTTCCTCACTTCTCCACATCTTAAACTGAACTGAGCAAATCGAACTCCTTATCCCTTGACTCTACAGTATTTCTGACAGGTGATCATCCAGCCTTTGTCAGAGACTCCTAGTGACAAGGAGCCAACATGAGCACAGGCAACCCATCCTACTTATGCAGAGTTCTCAGGCTGTGCTCTCAAACTGTACCCCAATCTGGCTCCCTGTAACTTTCACCCTTAGTATTGGTTCTGGCTTTTTGTAGCTGTAGAGAGTAGTTTAATTTTATTTCCACATAATAAAATATCTTAAAAATAGAGATAGCCATTTTTTTATCCTCTTCTAATTTATACCTTTCCAGGTTAAACACTGTATTTTATTTAGTGTTTAGGACTTCTTATTTAAGAAGTCCTTCTTTGATCTAAATTCCTAATTTCTCACAAGTCGTCATCTTCTTTTTTTTTGCAGTTTTTGGCTGGAGCTGGGTTTGAACCTGCCACCTCTGGTATATGGGGCTGGTGCCTCAATCCTTTGAGCCACAGGCGCCGCCACTCACAAGTCTTAAATCATCCTCTGGAGATCCCCTAGTTCTATCACTATACTTATAATGACATCCAGAATTTATGCGAACATTCTAGATACAATTTCCGGAGCAATGTGGACTTACCATCTACTTTATTTTAGTAGATACAGTATTTGATATACAGAAGCTCTGAACCTAGACACCTTCCTTCAGAATCTTGTCAACCTATTAAATAACATTCTTTGTGAATGGTCAAGCTCCAAATCTACCTATGTACCCGCTCACTATGAGGCCTAGTCTCACCTTCAGATACCTAAGCTGGCCCTGTCAATTTCCTGAGGTATTATTTTCAAAATATTTTCCTTAGTAACAGAGATCCCATGTGCAAACTCTGAGTCTGGCTACGTCGGGAAGTCAACAAAATTCTGGAGAGTATGATGGGAAAAGTCAATTAATTTGCTTGTGGCCGCCTATCTAGAAAGTGTTATGGGGCTGAAGTATCCAACTCTTGGAGTCCAGTATAATCCTCCATTATCATAATCTCAACCAGCTCACATGCTCACCTTTCCTGGGCTGATTGTGAATACTGATAGCCTGGGTCTGGTAGTTTCCATCATCATTCTGTACACACACAAGATGAGAGTCTGCCTTTTCATTGAAGCAGGCACCACCTGCCAGGACATGCTCATTGGACTTGTTCATGGCTTTCATCATCTGTAATCAAAGAAGAGAGTAATCCTTATTCTTACAAGAATGCATTTTTCTGTCTGACATGGCCCAGCTCCATCTTCTGAAAGATAAAATAGCAGAGTTATATTACTTATTAAAGTGACAAAGGGGCTACCAAATGATGAAAACAGTGGAAAATCAGTCGCCATTAGTACTCAACAGATACAACTATACTTCCAGTATAGTTCATAATAAATTTGTGCTGTAACCTAAAGAGCACATGACACATTTTATATTTATTTTTTGTCTTTTTATTGCTGTACTTAAATAAAATTAGTTAAATACAGTAGTTTCTCCTAGATTCTCTAAGCATGTATACTCTGAAACTCTAAGTTCAAAAGAATGTCCCATATTTGTGTATATCTGCCTTCTTTTCAGCATCCAAAGGAGTGAGGATTTCCTCTAAAGACATATGAAATTCTTTGTTTTTTAATTTTGCTAACTTGTTTTCAATTCTTTTGGGTATATACTTGAGAGTAGAATTGTTAGGGTGCTATGGTAATTCTATGTTTAACTCTTGAGAAGCCACCCAATTATTTTTTGTAACGGCTGAAACATTTTGCATTTCTACTAGCCACGTGCAAGGGTTGCAATTTCTTTACATCGTTGCCAACACTTATCTTCCTTTCTTTCAAACCATCCTAATTGGTGTGAAGTAATACCTCATCATGGTTTTTGTTTTTTGTTCTGGGACAGAGTCTCACTCTGTTGCCCAGGCTAGAGGGCCGTGGTGTCAGCCTAGCTCACAGCAACCTCAAATTCCTGGGTTCAAGTGATCCTCCTGCCTCAGCCACTCAAGTACCTGGGACTATAGGCATGTGCCATAACACCCAGGTAATTTTTCTATTTTTAGTAGAGACAGGGTCTCACTCTTGCTCAGGCTGGTTTTGAATCCCTGACTCAAGCAATCCTCCCATCTCAGCCTCCCAGAGTGCTAGGATTACGGTGCGAGCCACCACAACCAGTCCAATTTTTTTTTTTTTTGGCAGAGCATACTTTGAGAAACATCATGTGATTCTTGACTACATATAGTTTTCTTTGTGAAATATGTCTTCAAGTCATCTGCCCATTATTTTAATTGGGTTGTCTCTCTTTGTTTGTTTTTAAAGATGAGGTCTGGCTATGTTACCTAGGGTGACCTCAATCTTCCCACCACAGCCCCCCACATAGCTGAGACTAAAGATGCAGACTAACACACTTTGCTGTCTTTTGTTATTGAGTTGTTAAGAGTTCTTTACATATGATGGATTATAGGTTCTTACCAGATATATGATTTGCAAATATTTGCTCCCATTCTATAGGCTCTCCTTTTACTTTCTTGATAATGGCCTTGGATACACAAAAGTTTTTAATTTTTATTAAAGCCAATTTATGTATTTTTTCTTTTGTTGCTTATATTTTCAATGTCATATCTAAGAATCCAATGCCAAATCAAGGTCATGAAGAATTACCCCTATATTTTCTTCTAATACCTTTATGGTGTTAGCTCTTATATTTACCTCATTGATCCATTTTAATTTTTATATATAATGTGTTGTAGGGGCACACACAGTTTCATTCTTTTATTTTTATTTATTTATTTATTTATTTTTATTAAATCATAGCTATGTACCTTAATGCAATCATGGGTACAATGCTGGTTTTACATACAATTTGAAATATTTTCATCAAACTGGTTAACATAGCCTTCACAGCATTTTCTTAGTTATTGTGTTCAGACATTTATATTCTACACCTAGTAAATTTCACACGTACCCCGGTAAGATGCACTATAGGTGTGGAACCACCTATTACCCTCCTTATACCCATCCTCCCCCATCCCCTCCCCTCCCTCTCACCTTTACCCTTCTTCTTAGGCTATAAATACACTGTAGTATAGTTAGTATAATTATTGGTTTCATAGTAGGGCTGAGTACATTGGATACTTTTTCTTCCATTCTTGAGATACTTTGCTAAGAACAATATGTTTCAGCTCCATCCATGTAAACATGTAAGATATAAAGGCTCCATCTTTCTATAAGGCTGCATGATATTCCATGGTATACATATACCACAATTTATTAGTCCATTCATGGGTTGATGGACACTTGGGCTTCTTCCATGACTTAGCAATTATAAATTGGGCTGCAATAAAAATTCTGGTACAAATATCTTTGTTATAATGTAATTTTTGGTCTTCTGGATATATACCTAGCAGAGGAATTGTAGAACCGAATGGCAGGTCTATTTTTAGATCTCTAAGGGTTCTCCATAAGTGTTCTCCAAACATCTTTCCAAAAGGAACGTATTAGTTTATATTCCCACTAGCAGTGTAGAAGTGTTCCCTTTTCTCCACATCCACACTAACTTCTCTGGTTTTGGGATTTTGTGATATGAGCTGATCTTACTAGAGTTAGGTGACATGTCAAAGTACTTTTGATTTGCATTTCTCTGATGATTAAGGATGATGAACATTTTTTCATATGTCTGTAGCCTGTGCGCCTGTCTTCTTCAGAGAAGTTTCTCTTCAAGTCCCTTGCCCACCCTGAGATGGGATCTCTTGTTCTTTTCCTGCTTATACGTTTGAGTTCTCTGTGGATTCTGGTTATTAAACCTTTGTCAGAGACATAACCTGCAAATATCTTCTCCCATTCTGAGGGCTGTCTGCTTGCTTTGCTTACTGTGTTCTTGGCTGTGCAGAAGCTTTTTAGTTTGATCAGGTCCTAGTAGTGTATTTTTTATGCTACTTCAATTGCCTGGGGGATTCTCCTCATAAAATATTCACCTAAGCCGATTTCTTTAAGAATTTTCCCTACACTTTCTTCTAGGATTTTTATAGTTTCATGTCTTAAGTTTCATGACTCTCTCTTAAACCAGTGAGAGTCTATCTTAGTTAATGGTGAAAGGTGTGGGTCCAGTTTCAGTCTTCTACAGGTCACCAGCCAGTTCACCCAGCACCATTTGTTAAATACAGAATCTTTTCCCAACTAAATTTTTTAAATTGGATTGTCAAAGATCTCTTGGTTCTCTATTCTGTTCCATACATCTATCTCTCTGTTTTTGTGACACTACCATGCTGTTTTGATCACTATTGATTTATAGTATAGTCTGAGGTCTGGCACTGTAATTCCTCCTGCTTTGTTTTTATTTCTGAGGAATGTCTTGGTTATTCGAGGTTTTTGCTGATTCCACATAAAACAAAGTATTATTTCATCGAGATCTTTAAAGTATGATAGTAGAGCTTTAATAGGGATTGCATTAAAATTGTATATTGCTTTGGGTAGTACGGACATTTTAACAATGTTGATTCTTCCCAGCCAGAGCATGGTACACTTTTCCATTTGTTAACATCTTTAGCTATTTCTTTTCTTTTTTTTTTTTTGGTAGAGACAGAGTCTCATTTTCTCACACTTGGTAGAGTACTATGGCATCACAGCTCACAGCAACCTCCAATTCCTGGGCTTAAGCGATTTCTTGCCTCAGCCTCCCAAATAGCTGGGACTACAGGCATCTGCCAAAACACCTGGCTATTTTTTGGTTGCAGTTTGGCTGGGGCTGGGTTTGAACCCGCCACCCTTAGTATATGGGGTGGTGCCCTACTCACTGAGCCACAGGCGCTGCCCAGCTTCAGCTATTTCTTTTCTTAGGGTTTCATAGTTCTCTTTATAGAGATCTTTCACGTCCTTTGTTGAATAAACTCCCAAATATTTCATCTTCTTTGGCACTACTACGAACAGAGTAGAGTCCTTGACTGTTTTTTCAGCTTGACTGTTGTTGGTATATATAAAGGCTACAGATTTATAAGTATTTATTTTGTAACCTGAGACGCTGCTGCATTCCTTGATCACTTCTAAAAGTTTTGTAGTAGAATCCCTGGTGTTTTCCAGATATACAATCATATAATCTGTGAAGAGTGAAAGTTTGATCTCTTCTGACCCTATATGGATACCCTTGATTGCCTTTTCTCCCCTAATTGCGATGGCTAAGATTTCCATTACAATGTTAAAAAGCAGTGGAGACAATGGGCAACCTTGTCTGGTTCCTGATCTGAGTGGAAATGATTTCAATTTAACTCCATTCACTATGATATTGGCTGTAGGTTTACTGTGGATGGCCTCTATCAGTTTAAGAAATGTCCCTTCTAAACCAATTTTCTTAAGTGTTCTGATCATGAAAGTATGCTGGATATTACCAAAAGCTTTTTCTGCATCAATTGAGAGAATCATATGGTCTTTGCTTTTTAATTTGTTTATGTGATGAATTATATTTATAGATTTACGTATATTGAAAATATACATTAGATATTACATATACTGAAAATATACATAAATCTATAAATATAATTTATCACATAAACAAATTAAAAAATTTGTTTGAGCCTGGGATAAAACCCACTTGGTCATGGTAATGTATTCTATGTGTTTCTGGATGTGTTCTGTTTGTTAGGATCTTGTTTAATATTTTTACATCAATATTCATCAGTGATATTGGTCTATCATTTTCTTGTTGGGTCTTTTCCTGGTTTGGGGATTGAGGTGATGTTTGCTTCATAGAATGTGTTGGGTAGTTTTCCTTCTTCTTCTATATTTTGGAAAAGGTTGAGTAATATAGGTACTAGTTCCTCTTTAAAGGTTTGGTAGAATTCTGATGTGAAGCCATCTGGTCCCAGGCTTTTCTTTTCAGGGAAATTTTGTATAGTTGATGCTATTTCAGAACTTGATATAGGCCCATTCAACGTTTCCACTTCATTCTGGCTCAGTCTTGGAAAGTGGAGTGCTTCCAAGTATTGATCAATTTGCTACAGATTTTCATATTTCTAAGAATAAAGTTTCTTGTAATATTCATTAAGGATTTTTTTAATTTCAATTTCTTTCTTTTTTTTGGGGGGGGGGAACAGAGCCTCAAGCTATCCCCCTGGGCAGAGTGCCATGGCATCACAGCTCATAGCAACCTCCAACTCCTGGGCTCAAGCAAGTCTCCTATCTCAGCCTCCCAAGTAGCTGGGACTACAGGCGCCCGCCACAACGCTCGGCCATTTTTTGTTTGCAGCCATCGTTGTTTGGCGGGCCCAGGCTGGGGATTCGAACCTGCCACCTTAGGTGTATGTGGCTGGCGCCTTAGCTGCTTGAGCCACAGGTACCGAGCCGATTTTTTGAATTTCTGAGGAGTCTGTTGTTATTTCGTCTTTACCATTTCTGATTGATGAAATTAGAGATTTTACTCATTTTTTCCTGGTTAGGTTAGCCAAAGGTTTATCTATTTTATTGACCTTTTCTAAAAATCAACTTTTTGATTTATTGATCTATTGTATAATCCTTTTGTTTTATTTTGTTTTGAGACAGAGCCTCAAACTGTTCCCTGGGCAGAGTGCCATGGCATCACAGCTCACAGCAACCTCCAACTCCTAGGCTCAAGCAAGTCTCCTGCCTCAGCCTCCCAAGTAGCTGGGATCACAGGCGCCCACCATGATGTTGGCTATTTCTTTGGTTGCAGCCATCATTGCTGCTTGGCAGGCCTGGGCTGGATTTGAACCCGCCACCTTAGGTATACATGGCTGGCGCCCCAGCCACTTGAGCCACAGGCACCAAGCCCAATCCTTTTGTTTTCAATTTCATTTAATTCTGCTCTAATTTTGGTTATTTCTTTTCTTCTGCTGGGTTTGGAATGTGCTTCCTTTTCCAATTGCTTAAAATGTCCCATTAAGTTGTTAACGTCATCTCTTTCCATTTTCTTGAGGAAGGCTTGTAGTGGTATAAATTTCCCTCTTAGGACTGCCTTTACAGTATCCCAGAGGTTCTGATAATTTGTGTCTTCATTTTCGTTTTGTTTCTAAAATTTGGTAATTTCCTTCTTAATCTTTTCTGTGACCCAGCTATCATTCAGCATAAGGTTATTTAGCTTCCATATTTTTGTATGAGTACACAGATTCCTGTTGTTAGTGAGTTCAACTTTTATTCCATGATGGTCTGAGAAGATGCAGGGAATAATTTCTATTCTTTTAAATATGCTGAGGTTAGACTTGTGACCTAAGATGTGGTCAATTTTGGAGTATGTTCTGTGGACTGATGAGAAGAATGTATATTCAGTTTTGTTAGGATGAAATGTTCTCTAGATTTCTGTTAAATCCAAATCTTGAATGGCTAAGTGTAAGTCTAAAATTTCCTTGCTTAGGTTCTTTTTTTTTTTTTAATTTTATTTATTTATTTATTTGGCTGAGGCTGGATTTTGAACCCACCACCTCTGGCATATGGGGCTAGCGCCCTACCCTTTTGAGCCACAGGTGCTGCCCCTTGCTTAGGTTCTTATTGGAGGATCTATCCAACACTGCCAGAGTGTTAAAATCTCCGACTATTATGGAGCTGGAGGAAATCAAGTTGCTCGTGTCTGTTATAAGAGTCTCTCTTGGCTTGGTGCCTGTGGTTCAAGTGGCTAAGGCACCAGCCACATACACCTAAAGTGGCGGGTTCAAATCCAGCCTGGACCCACCAAACAACAATGACGGCTGCAACCAAAAAATAGCTGGGCGTTGTGGCGGGTGCCTGTGGTCCCAGCTACTTGGGGAGGCTGAGGCAGGAGACTCGCTTGAGCCCAGGAGTTGGAGGTTGCTGGGAGCTGTGAAGCCACAGCACTCTACCCAGGGGGATAGCTTGAGGCTCTGTCTCAAAAAAAAAAGAGTCTCTCTTATAAATTGAGATGCATTCTGGTTGGGTGTGTAAATGTTAAGAATTGAAATCTCATCATGTTGAGTGTTACCCTTAACAAATATGAAGTGACCATCCTTATCTTTTCTTACTTTTGTTGGTTTAAAGCCTGTTGTATCTGAGAATAAAATTGCAACACCTGATTTTTTATGATTTCCATTTGCCTGAAATATAGATGACCATCCCTTCACCCTGAGACTATATTTATCTTTTAAGATAAGATGAGATTTCTGTATGCAAGAGATATCTGGCCTGAGTTTTTGTATCCAGTCAATCTGTGCCTCTATAGAGGACAATTTAAGCCATTCACATTAATTGAGAATACTGATAAGCCTGGCAGAATTTTTGGTATCAAGTTTTTTAAAAGTTCAGTGGACATTTTTAATCCTTTTGCCACTGTGGAAGTTGGAATTTGATCAAAAGTTTCTGAGTGAGTTTACTTTTGTGGTGGAGAATTGCATTGGTCATTATGAAGGATAGGTCTGAGGATATCCTGGAGAGTTGGTTCAGTTATGGCAAATTTCTTCACATGTGAATGTCATTAAAGTATTTAATTTCTCTATCATAAATGAAACTCAGTTTAGCTGGATACAGCACCCTAGGTTGAAAGTTATTTTGTTTTCGAAGATTAAAAGTTGATGATCACCCTCTTCTAGATTGAAAAGTTTCTGCAGAAGTATCTGCAGTCATTCTAATATTCTTCCCCTTGTAGGTTATTGTTTTCTTATGTCTGGCTGCTTTCAGAAATTTCTCCTGCATATTAACTTTAGAGAAATTAATTATGATGTGCCTGGGAGATGTCTTATTCAGTTTGAGTCGTGCTGGGTTTCTGAAACTGTCTGCTATGTGAATTTCAGAATCTCTTGGCATGTCTGGAAATTTCTCCTTCATAATCTCATGAAGAAGAGCCTCTGTGCTTTGTGAAGCAACTTCGTTGCCTTCAGGGATTCCTATAAGGAGAATATTAGTTTTCTTCAAATTATCCCAGAGCTCTCTGAGAGAATGATCCGTTTTTGTTCTCCATTTCTCTTCCTCTTTGAGAGTTTGGGAGCAGTCAAAAGCTTTGTCTTCAATGTCAGAAATCCTTTCTTCTGATTGCTCCATTCTGTTACTGAGGAATTCTACTATATTTCTCAGATCTTTGAGGGCTGCAAATTCTTGTCTCAATGTGTCAAAATCTTTGGTGATTTTTGTCTTTGAATTCATTCAATTCTTGAGAGAACTTTTGAAATGCTCCTTGAATTTCTAATTCCAACTTTGCCTCTATTCTATTAATTTTATTTGCAGTCCAAATTCTGAATTTGATTTCTGACATTTCAGTCATTTGTTTATGAATAGGATCTTCAGTTGTGTCTGCCATATTGTTCCTTGGGGGAGTTAATCTAATGTGCTTATTCATGTTACTGGGGTTTTTCTGCTGATTCCGCCCCATGATTATTTTACACCATTTGGCTAGATGAGCAGATAAGTTGAAGTTAGTGATTCACTTGCCCTTTGCCCAAAATCTTGGACTGGTGTTTGTACCTTTTCCCCTAGAGCTTTGCAAAGGACCCGTACAGTGCTACAGCCTGAGACACTGGAGACTTACTTGGTGTGGTGGGGCTAAACGGCTCTGTCTTGATTTCAGCTGGTCTCTGTTCTACCCTAGTGAATCAGTTACTCTGGGTTGAAGTCACAGCTGTGGACAAATACCAGCAATTAAGTCATCCCATCCCCCACAGGAAACAACTGGAAAAGGAAAATCAAACCTTCCCACAACCACACACACAGGGTACCACTTTGGATAGTCCTCAGGTGATTGGTCTAGTCCGAGAGATCCAAATCAGTTGTTCTAGTCAGCACCCAAGTGGGAGAGTTCAAAAGGTCTCTGGCAACTAGATAGGAGGGGTCTGATGGCAGCTCGAGTATGACTCATTCTGGTGCTCCGTAGAGTCAGAAGGACCCCCCCGCCCCAAGCAAATGAATTAGTCTGGGAAGGTTGATGCCTCCTTCCCCACCTTGTACCTCTGTCACACCCAGTCACTGGTAACCCCACAGGGCTGTGACTCAGTTCCCTCCAATGAGCAGATGCTCTTCCAGGGGTTTGCACCTGCCTTAGTCACCAGGAGATCTACGTCTCCTTGGCCGGACTGCCACACTCTGCCATCTAGCAGGTGGGACTGAGGCCTGACAACCTCGGGTGGTTAACGGAAGCTGGGGTGGTTCACTCAGTTCCAGCCCTGCCCCTGACTGGTGTTGCTGACACTTATATTTTTGCAGAATTTGTGATTCTGTCCTGGCTATCTTGGACAGGCACTGTTTGAGTTCACAGAAACTGAGACTCAGCTCCAGTCTGTGCCACTATCCAGAACTGACATATCTGTCTCCGCTGCAGTCTGTGTTAGGGCGGGTGTGGTTAGAGCTTACACTCAACTCTGAGTTCCAGCCTTTGCCTGTCCATCTTCGTCTCAGCTATGATCCCCTGAGGGCCAGGTGCTTCTTAGGCTCACTAAAGCAGTCCTGGCTCAACCTTGCACTGGGAGTATATTCTCTGTCACCACTATGCCCCACCCAGGCCAGTACTGCCTCAGGTATACCCTTTACTCACAGGGCCTGCATTATTGTCCCAAATCTGTTCCCCCAGTGTCTGCCAGCGGAGAAGGTGCCCAGCTTTCTCCGGTTGCCCAGAGAGACAGGGAGTGTCTCTCCAAGATATCTCCAGAGGTGTTAGCCCTATTGTTCCCGCTGCTGCCGCTGTTGCTCTGTGCTGTAGGGCACCACCTCTGCCTCTCCCATTTGGCTCCTTCAGTGCATCATCTTCTCCTTACCTCCAAGCCACAGAATCAGCACAGACCTGCAACAGCCCACGCCCTGTCCACACCCCTTAAGGAAATGCCCAAGAATCTGGACTCCATAGGGAATAGGCTTCCAGACCTCAGGGTGAGACTGGAGGGGAGTGTGGGGAGTTCAGAACTGCAGGTAGAGAGTATGTACAGTTTTATATAGGTTTACGCCTGGCAGGAGAGTGCCATGGTACTCTAGTAAGGAAGGAGGTTCGGTTTTTAGAGGGTCTCTCTCATGGGATAAAATGGGAGGATGTTTGAACTCTGCTCGCATGTTTGTAGAAAATATACTGTGAGCCATTCTCAATGGTGGAGGGCACTCCCATCCATTTGGTGATGGATTTTGTACCTATTGTTTGTTTCCGTGGGGTTGCAGCTTGCCTCAGCAGAGTTGATGTGTGTTCTTCAACCTTCTCTCTTGGCTCAGCTCCAAACCATCAAGCTTACTTGCTAAACTTCTGTCCTTTAACTCTCCTTCTGGATGGGAGCCTCTGTGGAAAGCTGGCTCCAGTTGGCCTTTTTGCCTCTGCCCCCCCCCTTTTTTTTTTGAGATAGAGTCTCATTTTGTTGCACTGGGTAGATTGCTATGTCATAGCTCATAGCAACCTCAAACTCTTGGGCTCAAGTGATTCTGCCATAACCTTCCGAATAGCTGGGACTATAGGCACCCACCACAATGCCAAGCTATATACATTTTTTTTTTTCAGAGACAGGGTCTTGCAGTAGTTCAGGGGGGTTTCTGTCTAGTTTCAGACTGGTCTCGAACTCATGAGCTCAGGCAATTCACCTCAGCCTTGCAAGGTGCTAGGATTACAGCCCCTGCGCCCAGCCCTCGCTTCATTTTTGCACAAGTAAAAATCTAGTTGTCCAGAACTATTTGTTGGAATGACTATTCTTTCACCATTGAATGACCATAGCACTCTTGTTGAAATAAAGTGATCATAAATGTATTCATTTTCTAGATTCTTAGTTCTATTCTATACCAGTCACAGTTTTGATTACTGTAGTCCTATCGTAAGTTTTAAAATTGGGAAGTGTAAATGCTCTAATTTTTTTCTTTTTTCAAGAACATCTTTTTTTTTTTTTTTTTTTTTAAACAGAGTTTCAATACAATGCTTTTGGTATATTGTTGCGGCATCAAGGCAAACACCAAACACAGCATTTGCTTACCAAATAAATTGCTTTTGTTATAGTGTTGCGGCATCACGGCTCACAGCAACCTCAGCTGTGGCTGACCAATTCTCTTGCCTCAGCCTCACAAGTAAATTGGACTACAGGTGCCTGCCACAATGCCCAACTATCTTTTCTGGTTGTAGTTATCATTGTTGTTTGGCAGGCTTGGGCTGGATTTGAACCTGCCAGCTCTGGTATATGTGACTGGCACCCTAGCTGCTGAGCTACAGGTGCCAAGCCTCAGACACACTCTTAAATGGCTCTTCAAGGTCCCTTGCAATTATAGATGAGTTTGAGTATTGGCTTTTCCATGTCTACAAAAAGTCCACTGAAATTCTGATAGGGCTTACACTGAATCTTTTAATTGTTTTTAGTATTGACATCTTAACAACATTGTCTTCTGATCTGTTCTTCTAACATGGCCTTTCCATTTAATTAGGTCTTCTTTATTTTTTTTTTTTTTTGAGACAGAGTCTCACTTTGTTGCTCCTAGCAGAGTGCCATGGTATCATAGCTCACAGCAACCTTAGACTCCTGGGCTCAAGGGATTCTCTTGCGTCAGCCTCTCAAGTAGCTGGGATTACAGGCAATGCTGGCTATTATTAGAGGTGGGGTCTTGCTCTAGCTCAGGCTGGTCTCAAACCTGTGAGCTCAGGCAATCTGCTGGGCTTGGCCTCCCAGAGTGCTGGGATTACAGGTGTAAGCCACCACACCCCACAAATTAGGTCTCCTTTAATTCCTTTCAGCAATGATTTGTAGTTTTCAGGTTATAAGTCTTTTATCTTATTAGTTAAATTTATTTCTAGGTATCATATCAATAAAACCTTAAGGTATTATCATCTCATGGCGTTCGTTTATAACTCTTTTTTTTTTTGGCTGGGGCTAGGTTTGAACCCACCACCTCTGGCATACGGGGCCAGCGCATTACTCCTTTGAGCCACAGGCGCCGCCAATATTTATAACTCTTGCAAAGTTAACATTTTAATATACTGCTTTGTATTGCCAAGCATCTAATTATAATTGAATACTCTTACATTGACATTTATCAACTTCACTAATCTAAGCCACTTATATTGGGGTTTTCCAAAGGTTACTTTTAAATAATTCTTCTGCAAACGGGATGAGTCAGCTAGGAGATTCTGCTTAGCAAAGTCAACTAATAGAAAATTTAGGTTCTCACTTGAAATTTAAATTTGTATTACATGAAAGAAACTGAGATGATCCCACTTTTAAAGACTGTTATATCCATCGTTTCTTCCATATCATTAGGCTTAAGTGGTTTCTAATTTTGTCTGCATAAGCAGACTGAAACATTTTCAATTCAGACATTCTGAATAAATTATCTACCCTTGAAGGAAATCATTTGCCTAGATATCAATTATAAGCCCAATGAGATAAACAAACTTCATATTCCTTTAGACATGAATATACTTTTTCCTCTGAAAATATGTTCATTTAAAACAAGAACAGAGCTTCTTAGATATTTGAAGAACTTTACTGACCATAAAATATATATGCTTGTCATGTAACAGTATAAATACTCCATTTACACGGTTTCTCTACCAATTCAAATTATGAAATATGAGATCTGACAATTAAATTCATAAACTTTCCACCTTGTACTTACGTTGGCAGCACTGGACAAACAACCCAGTGAGGTTTCATAACTTTGGTATCATCAGTGTCTGAGAGCTGTGTTCACGTCAGTGTGTGGTAGTATCTTCAGGCTGTTCATTAATGAATGAGAGGTGTTCATTATTGTTGTGTGTTGTGTGCCATTGCAGAACTTGAATTAAAGCAATGAACACACATTAAATTTTTTTTTTTAAATTAAGACAGAGTATCACTTTGTCACCCTCAATTGAGTACCGTGGCGTCACAGCTCACAGCAACCTCAAACTCTTGGGCTCAAGCGATTCTCTTGCCTCAGTTTCACTAGTAGCTGGGATTACAGGCACCTGCCATAACACCTGGCTAATTTTTGTTTTGTTTTGTTTTGTTTTTTTGGTTAGCAAGCCCAGGGTTGGTTCGAACTCACCAACCTCAGAGCATGTGGCCGGCGCCCTAATCAGGGGAGTGAGATAGGGGTGCCCAGCCTAAATTTCTTGTTTAACTTGGCAAGAGTGTAAGTGAAATCAGGGACATGTTAGTCCAAGCTTACACAGATAATGTCATGAAGAAAACAGCAGTGTACAAATGGATTACACATTTTTCTCAGGGGAGAGAAAGCATCACTGATGAATAAAGGTCAGGGCAGCCAGTTACAAGCAGAACTGATGAAAACATTGCAAAAATTCATTGAATTATGGATTAAAATCATTACTTGAATGTGAGAAGCATAGCAGACCAAGTAAACATTGATAAACATGAAAATCTTAACTGCAAATCTTGGCGTGGGAATGGTGTGGCTCTTACATCACGACAATGCAACAGCTCACACAACACTATCTATGAGGGAGTTTTTAGCCAGTAAACAAATAACTGTACTGGAACACCCTCCCTATTCACCTGATCTGTCCCCCTGTGGCTTTTTTCTTCACCCAATGATAAAGGAAATATTGAAAGGAAGACATTCTGATAATATTTAGGCATCAAGGACAATATGACAACAACTCTGATAGCTATTCCAGAAAGCGAGTTCTAAAATTGCACTGAATGGTGGACAAGGTACCCAAGAGGGAAGCTTCACTTCAAAGGTGACCATAGTGATAGTCAGCAATGAGGTACGTAGCATTTTTCCTAGGATGTGTTCATGAACTTAATTGTCAGACCTCAGATATCTTGTATCTATACCTGTCTTCACCATAGTTCAAGAGCTAATTACGTCTGGTCTGGACATGATAATTAATTTTCCTGCACTCAGTCTCTACCACTTCTGATTCATGCCACACATTTCTATACTAATCAAAACACAGTTCTAACATGTCACACCTTCTCCAACTTGGCCTTCCTTCAGAATCACAAGTTTCCTATGCTCTCACCCCGAACCTGACTTCCTGTCTTTTTTTTTTTCTTTTGAGACAGAGCCTCAAGCTGTCCCCCTGGGTAGAGTGTCATAGCATCACAGCTCATAGCAACCTCCAACTCCTGGGCTCAAGCGAGTCTCCTGCCTCAGCCTCCCAAATAGCTGGGACCATAGGTACCCGCCACAATGCCTGGCTATTTTTTGGTTGCAGCCGACATTATTGTTTGGCGGGCCTGGGCTGGATTTGAACCCGCCACCTTGAGTGTATGTGGCTGGCGCCTTAGCCACTTGAGCCACAGGTGCCAAGCCGTGACTTCCTGTCTTGCTGCCTTTCTGTCATATCTGTATATGATGCTTATATGCAGGACTACTTACTGATGCCCTACCATTTCCCATCCCTGAGCCTGTGCATATGTTATTATTCAGACTCCCTTTTCTTTTCCCGTATCCATTCACTTGAAAAAGCTATTCCCCCCAAAATACCAATTCCTGAATGATGCCTTTTTTAACCCCCAGACACTAAAGTAACCACTCCCTTCTTTGAAATGCCATAGCACATTCTGTGTATTTTTTATACTCCATCATCTACATTCAGCCTTGGATAACATTATTAATAGCAAGACGACCAGCATTTGAATACTGGCTCTGTTACAGTAGCTGTGTGCCCCTGGGCAACTTACTTTACCTCTCTGGGTCCTGGTATCCTCCTCTGTAAAATGGAATAACAAAAATAACTATTTCATAGTTATGATAGTTAAATAAATTCATATTTATCAAGTGCTTAAAACAGTACCAAGCACAAAATAAGCATTAAGTATTTGTTAAATAAAATTTGTATGCTTGTCTTCCCCACCCTGAGTACTGACCCTTAAAATTAGCAGCAAGTAATTTAACTGCACAACTCTTATGAGACAATGGGACTCAGAGCTTACAAATTAATAAGAATGATTTACTGGTAAAAAGCAGAGAAACAACTGCTTTTAACAATAGTAGATGCTTAGTAGGTAACATTTATCAAGTACCAACAGTGAGTCAGCACTTAGTTAGCTGAGCAAATGCTATATGGGCATTATCTCAAAAGGACCATTTTATTACATCAAGTGAAATAGCCCTTAAGTTTTATCTCCCTGTGTTTTCCACCCCTGCAGTCCACAAAAATCACAACAGCCAATTAAAAGAATAGAATTCCATGAATGACTGTGCTGGAGGAGTGGGTAAGTGAGGAGTTACAGCTAATCCATCTCTGAATTAACACCCCATCTACCTCCATTTCCTTTCTGAAATCTCATGTTTTAAAATGACAGTTTATCTGGCCTTTTGATACGAAGTAGAAACAGAGAAGAGACATTTAAGCATGCTTTCAGGAGCAGCTATAATCTGTACGATGCTAACACGTAGCACAGGGCAGATAATAAATATTCGCTAAATATATTCATCACTAAACCAAATAAACAGGAATAGATGTAAAGATCTACCTCAGTATAAAGTTATACTGAGAGTTCGTGTTGTTAGCACAATGTTCTAGAAAAATTCTTGATTCACTCGTAATTGCAGTATCACAAAGATTACGTATCTAATAAATGAAATTGTAATGATTCAATTCTGTGAACATTCATCAAGTGACAAACCAAACCTTTAGGTAGTAAGACCTATCATAAAGATGTGAAAAATCTATGAAAGGGGACACCTGCATTCAGGATAAATGGGAAATTAAAGACTCTCTGCCCTCAAGTGGCGCACAGTTCAGAGCAGGATGGTATTCTTTTTTTCTGTACCTTATTTCAAAACCAATCCAAATGTTATAGTTTTGGGGAAACCTTCTTAGAGTTCTCCATCCCCCAGGTAGTATCACTCTTTTTCTCTTCTGTTTTCCCAGCTGTTCTTTATTCAGTTAACACATATAGCTGAATTTATTAAATACTGTCTTTTACATATAAACTAGGAATATCTATACTTAATCAATCATCTCCCTCCTCTGTCCTAGTCTCCACAGCATCTGTGACCAACACCTTTTATTCCTTTGAAAAGATGACTATAAGTCATCAGCTCCTCCTTGCCTAAAAGAAATGTATTCCTTGAAGGCCAGAAAACTAAACATTCCTCAAACAGATTTTAGTGCCATCTGTTCTCGCTAGTGCTACAATGAACCTATGAAATAATACTTTCGTAACTTCACACTTCTCTGAAGAATATGTGTAGTTTTGAATTAAAATAAACCAAAACTCCTATTTTAGAATCTTGGATTTGGGAAGAACCTCAAGAGGCCATTCAGCCTATTTTTCAGCCTAACTTATACAAGATGGAACACTGTACAAATAAGTGATTTCACAGATTCCTGCATTATGTCGCAGTCAAACTTCTCTAGTCCTATCTTTTTGATATTGAATACAGGGTTAACATAAAAAAACCTTATTCCTTTCGTACGAGACTCTGACAGGCTAACTGGCTATATTCCCACAGTGACCTGATCAAAGTGTGAATATCCACTAAATTCCTAGAAGAAAATGGTATATTTTAATAGTTGTATTTTCAAATATTAATAATTTGGCAGGTTCAGTGGCTCGTGCCTATAATCCTAGCACTTTGGGAAATGAAGGCAGGAGGGCTGTTTCAAGAATATGACATCAGGGTGGTGCCTGTGGCTCAAAGGAGTGGGGCGCTGGCCCCATATACCAGGGGTGGTGGGTTCAAATCCAGCCCCAACCAAAAACTGCAAAAAAAAAAAAAAAGAAGAAGAAGAAGAAGAAGAAGAAGAAGAATACGAGATGAGCCTGAGCCATATAATGAAACCCTGTTCATACAAAAAGTTTTCTCTTTTAAAAAAAAAAATATTTTTGAGACAGAGTCTTATACTCTACTTCCCTGGGTAGAGTGCCATAGTGTTGCAGCTCACAGCAACCTCAAACTCTCGAATAGGGATCCTCTTGCCTCAGCCTACCAAATAGCTGGGATGACAGACACCTGCCACCAAGCCTGGCTAGTTTTTCTGTTTTCTGTAGAGACAGGGTCTCACTCTTGCTCAGGCTGGTCTCTAAATCCTGAGCTCACATAATCCACCCACCTCAGTCTCCCAGAGTACTAGGATTATAGATGTAAGCCACCATGCCTAGCCTCTACAAAAATTTTTTGAAACAAATTAACTAGGAGTGGCAGCACACACTTGTAGTCTAAGCTACTAGGAGGCTGAAGCAGGAGAATCATCTGAGCCTAACAGTTCAAGGCTGCAATAAGCTATGATCACACCACTGTACTCAGGCTTGGCAATAGAGAGAGACTCAATCTCAAGCAAAAAAACTCAAGTTTCTAAAAATGAAAAAAAAAATTGATAAAAAGCATACATTGAGAGAGTATAATCTGATGAGTTCTGACATATGCACAAAAAACATTTGTAATTATCTCCAAAAGTTTGCTCCCTCACATTCCTTCTTCAAATCCAAGGTAACAAGATTTTATCTTGTGTTTTCTTTCAGAAATTTTAGTTTTAACTCTTTAAGTCTATGAACCATTTGAAATTAATTTTTGTACACAGTATAAAGTAAAAGTTGAGGTTTTCTTTGTTAGACAATTATATAATTATAAGCACCACTTTTGTTCAAAGCTTACCCTTTCCTAATGAATTACCTTGGTACCTTAATGGAAAACCAAATGACCACCTATAGGCCAATTTGGGGAGAATGGACATCTTAGCAATATTAAGTTTATCATCCATACACATAGTCTATCTTTTTTTCTTTTTTTTTTTTTTTTTGAGACAGAATTTTGCTCTGTCCTCCAGTCTAAAATGCAGGAGCATAATGATAGGTCACTGCAACCTCAAACTCCTGGGTTCAAGCAATCAACCTGCCTCAACCTCCCAAGTATCCAGGACTACAGGCCTGTGCCATCATTCCCGGCTACATTTGTTTCTTTCTTTTTTTTTTTTTAAAGAGACAGTGTCTGGCTACATTGCTAACCTCAAACAATCCTCCCAGTTTATCCCAAAGTACTGTGTTTCCCCAAAAATAGACACTGTCTTATATTTATTTTTTCTCAAGAAGACACACTAGGGCTTACTTTCAGGGGATGTCTTCCTCTCCACGCCAAAATGCATGGAGTAGCTATATAGATATGCTGCACAGCCACACTCATCACTAGGTCTTATTATCGGGGTAGGGCTTATATTTAACAAATGCATAGAAATCCTGCTAGGGTTTATTTTTGGGGTAGGTCTTATTTTCAGGGAAACACGGAACTAGGATTAGAGGAATGAGAAACTGTGCCCAGCAAGACATCTTCTTATTCCTAATCTTAAAGAACTCAATCTGTCATTAGATATGCCCATTATAGGCTTTTATAGATGCTCTTTATTACACTGTGAAAGTTATTCTCTCCTTAGAATGCCAAGATTCTTCTCTTTCTCTCTCATATACATATATATATACCTTGAATGGAAGTTGTACTTGGTAAAATGATTATGCTGCATCACATGGTTTTTCCTTTTTCATCCTGTTAAAGAGTCTTATACCCTGAGTTATGGACTGATTTTTTTTTTCCTAGACAGAGTCTCATTATATCACCCTCAGTAGAGTGTTATAGCATCACAGCTCACAGCAACCTCAAACCCTTGGGCTTAAGCAATTCTCTTGCCTCAGCCTCCCAAGTAGCTGGGACTACAGGTGCCTGCCACAACACTTGGCTATTTTTTTGTTGTAGTTGTCGTTGTTTAGCTGGCCTGGGCCAGGTTCAAACCTGCCAGCCCCAGTGTATGTGGCCAGCGCCTTAACCAGTGAGCTAAGGGCACTGAGCCTTTCATTTATTTATTTATTTTTGGAGACAGAGTCTTGCTTTGTCACCCTTGGTAGAGTGACAAGGCATAATAGCTCACAGCAAACTCAAACTCTTGGGCTCAAGCCTCCTGAGTAGCTGGGACTACAAATGCCCACCCCAAAGCCCAGCTATTTTTCTGTTGCAGTTGTCATTGTCGTTTAGCTGGTCTGGGCTGGGTTCGAACCTGCCAGCCTTGGTGAATGTGGCTGGCACCATAACCACGGTGCTATGAGCACCAAGCCTGTGGAAAGGTTTTTTGTTTTGTTTTTTTAATTTATTGTTGGGGATCCATTGAGGGACTGCATTTGTTAAGTAAAGTCCCTCTTATAATTGTGTATTACCCCCAAAAGGTGTGGCACACACCAAGACGCCACCCCCCCCTCTGCTAATCCCTTCCCCACTCCTCCCTCCTTCTTCCTCTCTCTGCTCACCCCCTCCTCTTGTCATTAATTGTCCTCATATCAAAATTGAGTACACAGGATTCATGCTTCTCTATTCTTGTGATGTTTTACTAAGAATAATGTGTTCCACTTCCATCCATGTTAATACAAAGGCTGTAAAGTCTCCTTTTTTAATGGCTGAATAGTATTTCATGGTGTACATATACCACAGCTTGTTAATCCATTCCTGGGTTGGTGGGCATTTAGGCTGTTTCCACATTTTGGTAATTGGAAATTGAGCTGCAATAAACAGTCTAGCACAAGTGTCCTTGTGATAAAAGGATTATTTTCCTTCTGGGTAGATGCCCAGTAATGGGATTGCAGGATCAAATGGGAGGTCTAGCTTGAGTTCTTTGAGGGTTCTCCATACTTCCTTCCAAAAAGGTTGTATTAGTTTGCAGTCCCACCAGCAGTGTAAAAGTGTTCC